>WNNJ02003693.1:0-116736 GCA_012934845.2 Pomphorhynchus laevis
GGATAAGTCCTGTAAAAGCGACTTGTGGATCTACCTTAGTGACTGACGTCAGGAAAGTGATGATAAGGTTCAAATTTTTTAAATGTTGGGTGATCGCTTCTTGTTCATACTCATGTGAACCAACAGAGGAATCAAGAACTGACAACCCGGCAGATCTTTAGCTGATTTGTGGAGATGGCAGATTGTTTGGACAAAGTGGACTGTGTGAGAGTATCTGAGATTTTACCGCGTTTACGTGTTATCCGTATTTCGATTCTTCCTTGATAGAATTTCTCTAATTATAATTAATATAGTTATATTAATAATATAAACAACTATAATAATTATTTATTATTTATATATCGTATAAGATAAGTAGACTCAGTTATCTGATCTATCCGATCGATATTACACAGCACAATATTATTTTTAACGTAAGCGGTTGCTTTTAATTTTTCAATTATCTCAATTTTTCTCATCTTTAGCTCTAGAACAACGTGCGAAAGGCATTACAATCAAATTTTGCCATTAATTAAATAAAAAGTAAATATGCAATAATAACCTTTAAATATTTATTTGTTTGTATTACTTGTACGTTTTTAAAATACCGAATGAAAAGAGGAACTGTCAAAATCCATATTCTAACCGTTGCTACTGCTGACCAATTTACTATATTTTCAAAGATTATGCAATTAACAAATTAATATCCTCATCATTTTAGAAAATTAATATGTAAGTAATTAAAACTAAATTATAATATAGGCTATGGCGATAGTTATTTGAAAATATCGTGTCTGGTCACATTTACAAAAAAGTTTGAAACCACATATTAACGCTTACGCATATTATTATCAGATGACCCCATTAATTCAAAAAAGACAAGCACATTCAAAAGGATGAAAACTTGATTGGTACAAAAGCAGAATTCATAAATTCATATTTTTATCAAATAAAAGTATAAAGTTACATTGATAATAAACAACTTTAATATTAACATCGCATCCAAAAATGAATAAATGCAAAAATTTGTATTTCAAATTACCTGAAATTTCCAAGAAATGCATCGGCATTTATTTGAAACAAATTATGTATTTCTTTCAAATATTTCCTTAAATATTTAACTGTTTAAAAATTCAAATTGTGAGAGCTCTTTCGATTAAAAATACTTTTAGACAGATCAGGTTATTTGATAAAATTAAAATTCAGAAATACTAATAGAAATTAAATAACTTACAATACGTAAAATCTGTGTGATAATCCAAATAGTGGTTCAACACATTCTATTAAATTATAATCCAACCATCTTAAAAGCAAAATTGTGAAAATTGCAATCGACATACATTCATACAGATACTGGACGCCGTTCACCCTCTTCGTGAGATCGTGTAATTGATTGATCAAGTTGTTATTCAGGTTTCTGTTAACATGAGAAACTTTAATGTGAAAAACAAATTTGTATTTCATTCGAATATTTAAACATTTTGATACGTTTCAAAAAAAATAAATATTTTTTATTACCAACTTATCTTTTAAACGTATCTCATTAAATAAACAGTTCTTAGTTGTAAAAAAGCAATGTCTCATCATCATCTTCTTTCAAACCAAAAGGGCATCTTTGAGTGCAATTAAACAGAATATATAAAAAACATAAAGGTTGGAAAAGGCGGTTAACATTTAATTTCGACGTTAACCAAACAACAAATTAAATATTCAATTTTGGAGTAAAGCATAATCTTGTTTGAGTATTTAGGTTTTTTATATTTGAGTTTATTTAAATATGCATTTCTTATATTCATTTCACTTATTCTTTATGTCATAATGTTTGTATACATTTGACGGAACTAAATTTTAAAGAAAAAAACTTAATTTTTCAAGTTGAAAAATCGATTTTTAGGCAGCTATTGGTATTTTCATCTAAACAAATAAAAATATTAATATATTTATAATCAGAATATATTTTTATATATTCAAAAGCATGAATTGGTGTATAAACAAAGAATGTGAATGATATATGGAAGAAAATGAAGGATTTACTGAAACTCACTAAAGTTTAAAATATTTAAATTTGAATTTAGAACATTTTTCAATATATACTTATTAAAATAATAAAATATTACTCACAATTCTTCACATTGCAAAGAGTAGTTATTTTTTAAACGTTCAGCGATCATTTGGATATCTTGCAAATACTGAAGATGGTGCATTTGATTTATGTTTTGTGTACTTAAGCCGGAAGCAGCATGCTTTACAATATCGTTTATCTCAATTAACCCCAAATTGCTCAAATCGCACAATTTATGTGGAATAGTCAAGGTTCGCATAACTAAGCAAATGATAATCCAGCAACAGCAGTTTACTTTAAGCATCTAAAATTAACACAATTTAAAAGCAGGAAGGTGTACCATACAAATTCTTTATGACTTAAGAGAAAAATATATCAATCCAGATTAAAAATTACAGATATAGATATTTGCGTCTTTTAAATGCTATCACTAATCATTATAAAATACGCTCATTAGAAGAAATATATACATATATTTCTTCTGATATTTCTTATATATTTCAATATAAATATATCCGTCTAATTCCTAGGCGTTTTATTTTATAAATTTTTTAACTAATTGTTTTATTTATTCTGTATCATTTATAAAGTTATACCAATGGTTCATGTATTGATTACTTTATATTACTTTAAATAATATAATAATATAATTATTATATAACAATTATTTATTATTTATTATTAGATTACTTTATATTCTCTAAAGAATTAAAATAAGTAAAAGCACAAGAAATACTATTAAAATTGGAGGAGAGACAAACCACCTTCGGCTTATCTCTTTCAATTAGAGCAACGACACTCAATCGCTTAATTAAAAGTTTGCAGCTTTAGATAAAATATTATAATAATATATTCAATATTATAATATAATATAAATCAAAGATTAAATGTTAGAATAATCAAAATATTAGCGTAGTTTTTGAAGAAGATTTCATGATATATATAATTTTATATTGTACATATAAATATTCTCTTGATTTTTAAACGCCTTGTATAATATTGCACAAGTAATACTATTCAGTGGCACATTGCATGTAGCACTGAACAATATAATTTTATAATATAAAGACAATTTAGGTTAAAATTGAAAGTATAAAATGGCATTAGTAGTCACACCTCATTTTAACTGTTTATAAAATATAATTTGTAAATTGCCCGAAATCAATTCTCTGAAAGGCAGTGAATTCAAAGAGGCTTTTCTGCTTTTCGAGAGGTTTGGCGAAGCCACAGTCGACTGAACAGCTTGACATCAAGATGCGGTTTCTGGGGCACAACCCGACAAATATTTAGATTCGGGTCATGATCAACGAGTTTGAGTCTGGTAACATCTGATAGCAGCCTGTATGCTGTGATTTACATCGATAATTTGTAAATTATCAATTAAAATGTGATTTAAATTTTATCTAAAATTATTAAATTTTCACAAATTACATTCTAATTAATACTTTAATGCTATTTAAAATACCTTTCGCATCTTTTGCTGCGAAAGGTACCATCTATTGGTTCCAAGAAGATAAAATGTTTTACGTTTAATCAATCAAATTAAATTTAAATTTAAAAGATTGAACATAAAGTTAAGAATTGATTTACAATATTAAGTCAAACATTTGGTTTGATTACATATGCTGTCAATCCATATGAAATGTTTCAAAGAATTAATAAGATAATTTGTATAGCGGTACTTACGGCCTTTAATAATTGTCAAGATGATATAATTAATAAAGATGACGAGAAACTGAGCTTATTAATACTTTTGACTTGTAATAATTGCTGATGAATGATAAAATATTCAGACTAAATCTTGATCTCAGTTTAGAAAAATTCTTCTTCGCTCTGGAAAACTCGTCTATTTATAGCTGCAAGTTTTCACAAACATAACTTTAAACATTTTGAACTTTAAACTTTATATAAAAATTTTGTCTTTGAACAACAAACGAAGGAAATAAAGTGATTCAATTTAAAATTGTAAAACTACTTTTTAATCACGTATTGTCTACTCTACATCTGTAAGGTTGACTTACTGTAGGTATTCTTAAAAGCAAAGTTGCTTTTTTAAGTTATAGAAGCTAACATTTGAATAACTGAATCAGGATCAAATGTCATGTGAATAGAACTTTTTATATATTTGTGAGTCAAAGGCAATTATATTTTTACTAAACATTTAGTCAGTAAAAAAATACTCACGTGTATAGTCAAATACTTTACAATTTAAATTTTTTTCTAAAACAAATACAATCTACAGATGTAAGATTGTGTTATTGTTGATATGAACGCTAAATACAAATGTTGTTATCATCATGGCAAACAGTCGCTTGAATAACAATATAAGAAAAAAGTGTCTTACTGAGTGTTTCTTTTAAAAATGTATAAAGTTTTGGAGTCAAATGCAATTTTGATGTGAATTAAGCACAGCTAAGTCGGTATATAAACAAGGAAAAGATTAATTACATATCTGACAGTCCCAAAAGAATTGTTACTTCATAGAAAGGCAGAATATTGCAAAAATTAAACAATTTAAAAGTATTTGACAAAAATGGTTGATATCTTTAACAAATCTTTACAACAATTTGATTTATAACCGCAAACGAAAAACAAAGATGCAGAAAATTCATTTTAAAACGAATTATTTTTAAATATAAAAATGTTAAAAACATTGTTTACACCCAGAAAGTGTTGATAAAATATTTAAAACGAATAAAATATAGTTTAATGTGTGATTGACCAGCAGTTATAATGTATATCGTTAAGTGATTATTATAAAAATTTGATTAGAATCCGCTTTTTAACATATTTTAATCAGTTTATATTAATGACATAAACATAATGACATCTCTATTAATGACACTTTTCAAAGCAATCATTATTCGAAGTTAATAGGATAATGATAGCCTAAGTGAGACCAATGGCTAATTAGTTAGGGTAAAATTAACTTCCTTGTTTGATATCAACAAGACTTAAAATTCAACTGTTGTGTAAAATCCAAATTAAGCGGTCTAACTGCTTATGGCATAATCGCTTGTTGCGACAAGTACAATATTTTATGTTAGGCACTTTGCATTCAAAACTTTGTAATCGAGTTTGCATTAAAATTAACATATAAAGTTAATCTTTTCATGTAAAATAAGTTGTCTTTCTATACGTGATCTATTTTATAAGATTTACTTCAAATGTATTCTTAAATGTTAGCGTATCTTGTTCTAGAGACAATTGCTTGAATTATAATATTTTATAATAATAGACATTAAATGTATAATAAATTGAACTACTTAAACTATCTGACTGGTAAATCATATCGTTTTTACATTTTAAATGCCCAAATTTAAAATGACATATAAAGAGGTATTTTAAATGCATCCTTTATAATTGCCCTTTTACCTTTTGTTAAATATGCAAATTGAGTTTAAACCCTCTTCATCTTAAGAAGTTCATTACATTCGTAAATCATATTTAATAAAACTTAAATGAACAGGCAAATTAAAACTTGGGGCAGTAATCAAATGAGTTCAATATGATAAATTCAGATAAATTAATTACTATATAAATATATCGTTTTATACGAAACTATATTTTACATTCATTTTAATACGACCTATATTATAATATAAAACTTAAAACAATGTTTACAGCGAGAAGGTCTTGATACAAATATTCAAAATAAAAATTAATTAAGTTAATGTGTTAATGCCCTATAGTTAAAAAACAATTATTTTTCGTTATATAAAAATAATTACGAAATTTAAAATGGCATATGTCAATTGATAATTTCTACAATTAAAATAAACAATTAATGATCGTTTCGCAAATCATTAATTGTATAATAATAAATTGGACTAACACACTATCTGACTAGTAAAGTAAACCGTTCTTACATTATTTTATTTCTTCACTGCTCAAAATCAAAAAGTCCTTATTATCAAATTCTACAAATGACTGCTTTACTTTCCTGTAAAATCGAGAAATCATTTTATGCTTTATGCCAACAAGTCACTGTTCAAAAAAAACCATCAACCCCCAATGACTAACTGGTTAGGATAACCAGTTACTGAGTAACTGGTTATCAGTAACTTCCTAAGGAGTTATCCTAACTCCTTAGGATACAAGTAACTTCCTTGTTCGATATGAACAAGATTAAAAATCTTGTATTGTTGTGTAAAAACAAAAAATTAGAAAAAGAAAAAAGAAAAAAAAGAAAAAAGAAAAATATTATTTTTATAAAATATAAATTTTATTATATATAAAATTTTATTAAAATTTATAAAACGTTATTATATGTATCACTATCACGTCTTAATTCGATCACTGATGATATCAGGAAAGTAAAATATCAAAATACACTCCATGAACACGTCCACGATGTATGTGCTGTAACACAATGCTGTGCACAAACCAAATAGTATTGACAACGACAGGGATCAGCTAAAATATAAAGGGCGAG
This sequence comes from Pomphorhynchus laevis, assembly GCA_012934845.2. NCBI lineage: Eukaryota > Metazoa > Acanthocephala > Palaeacanthocephala > Echinorhynchida > Pomphorhynchidae > Pomphorhynchus > Pomphorhynchus laevis. The sequence continues at coordinate 6,477 of WNNJ02003693.1, forward strand.
GTAGATTGCAACACAGAGGGTATCGTCTATTTTGGTACATATCGAGAGTGCAGTATACAGTACGTTGGGGAATCTGACCGGTGACTCCGATTGAGTCAAAACAATAGACGAAGTGATCGGCAGCAGCGTGATGGAAAATTAACAAAAAGCTTTTGCATAAAGATAATCGTCAAACTTCGGTTTTGTTGTATTACATGGAGGATTGACCTATCCTAGGCGATTAAGGAAGTTGGAAATGCGATGAATTAGGCAGCTTATTGCAGATGACCCGCATGAAGCAAAAACATATCATTATTTCAGTTTTAAAGAAAAACGTCCACCATGTAATGGTGTTGAATTCTTCCGTGACTGACCAATTTAAGCAAGTTAAAGTTTTTTGTTGGTACAATAAATGTTACAAGAAAAGTTTTGTTATATGTATTACAAGAAATTCACGCGGAATAGTATCTTTTGAGTAAATTCATATATATAATTACCGTAAGTAGATAAAAAAAACAGGAAATTTCCTGTTTTTTATCTACTTACGGCAATTATTACTCATGTATCATTCAATGGATGATCAGGGACAGTGTCAGTTTTCCACAAATCAAATGGATATGTATGGCATATTTAACCAAGATGAAGTTTTGTGTTGTTACAATAACACTGAGGAAGAAGTAACAGTACGTTCTCCGAAATATTTGTTGATTTTTTCAAATAAATGCCCATTTGTGCAGTTTTGTGTTATTATTTCTCAAATTATAAAACGAATTCAGTGATGTATCCTGCGCGTCTTAATAACTTATCGTCTAATATAAAAAGAATCTCAGCTGGGACCAGACTTAATTATCGGCAGAATATATATATCGTAATTACCGGTATGTAAGGAACATTTTCAACATCTTAGATTCTGCCAAATTAACAACGTAATATCGAAATCTTAGAAAACACAGTGTATGTGGAACTCGATATTGATAGTGCAAATCGAGACCTTTTACATGTCTTACTTCCCAAAAGTACATGCGCGTTAATTGGTCGTTTGTAGATAAAAAGTTCAGTCGGAGAATAATTGGAAAATGGCATAATAATCTTTATAAATGTGGTTTGAAATTAATATGCATATTGCATGAATTTTATTGGCACCCTTTTAATGTGCCTCGCATTTCTACTTGAAAAGATAAAGAAAATACAGAAAATTTAAATATTATTATACACACCATAAAAAATTGAACACACATTTTAAAACAAAGAAATAAAAGTAAAAACAAAATAAAAGCAAAATCATAAAACAAGTGATAAAATCATACGAATTGAATAATTAAAATTAAATTATAATTTTATAATTAAAATTAGTAGTCACCCTCATTTGAGGGTGACTACTAATTTGTTAATAATATTTTGAATTATTAAAAAAATGAATAATTAAAATAATGTAATAATAGAGTAATCAATAATAATTTAATGTAAAGCGAAACAAAGTCTTTGAACAATAAGAAAACAAACAAATTAAAAAATTAAAATAATGTAATATTAGAATAATTAATTATAGTTTAATTCAACGTTGAAATCAGATTTATTATTAAGCATTTAATTTGGTTTTTTATGGATATAATCCGAGATAACAAGTTACTTTCAAATGATAAAATAGATACATTTTCAAAATCAATGGAATGAATCAAACTCACAAAATGTTGAGCAACAGCACTAGAACTGGTCCCCTTATATACATTATAATAATCCTGGTTAATACGTTTAACCAAATTTTGACCGGTTTGACCAACTGGTCCCCTTATATACATGATGATTATGCTGTTTAATACCTTTAACAAAACCTTGACCTGTTTGACCAACATATACCTGATCACATTCTTTACAAGGTATTTTATAAACAATAGCATCTTTGTTAAAATCGGGTTTACGCTTAATCTGGTTTACACAAAAATGTTGTGAAGCTTAGGCAATTTCCTGCAAACAATTTGCACTTTTTGATGCTGAGCAACATATAAAAAATAAAATAATAAAATGTTGAGCAACAACACTAGAAGTGGACCCTTTATGTATTAAGGGTTCCACTAAATATTATTAAAATATTATATATTATTACATATTATTACATATTAAATATTACATATTATTAAAATATGTAATTGACTGTTTTAAAAACCAAGCTGATGCGTTCAAACGCTACGAAGTAAACCTAACATCTGTTTTATTGAATTTAGAGTGTGATATTTCAAATACAGATCTTGCAATATTTTTAAAAACTAACGAAAGAAATGTTTAATTCAACAAAATAATTTAGAGCAAGTGACGGAATAAAGTCTTTATTAGTAAAAAAATCGCAATAAAATGATAGCTAGAGAATATCGTGACGTTTCTAGAAGCTAAGAATTCAACGAGCAATACCATTTTTGGTATATAAAATTTCAATGTTCACTTAATTGATATCTTAAATTCGAATATCTGTGCAAAAAAATATATAATATTAAAATAATGTAATATTATAATAATTAATTAATAATTAATTAATAATTAAATAATTAATATTTTATAATTAATTAAAAGTGCAACAAATTTGCACTTTTTGATGCTGATCAACATATAAAAAATAAAATAATAAAATGTTGAGCAACAACATTGCTGGTCCACTAGAAGTGGACCCCTTATGTATTAAGGGGTCCACTAAATATTATTAAAATATTACATTATTAAAATAATGTAATATTAGAATAATTAATAAATAATTAATTAATAAGCAGCAATGCGGAAATAATTTGAAATATTTTACTCTTGATTTTTCATAGGCTGGGGATGCGTACCCATTTGAATTGTACATATATCCCATTTAAGGGACATTCAAATGACTGTGTTTTAAAAAAATTATTAAAAAATTACGATCGCCGAACAAAATCCCTCAAAATGATCTCGATGACAATCAAATCTCAAATATCAATGAACCTGGTCAGTCGCACACTCAGTCATCAGAGTCAATATTTTCGAATAGCGACCTCCAAACCCAACAAACAATGATATCACCCGAAGTTCCCATTGAAAGATATAGTTTCGTCAATACCATCGACGATATTTACAATTAAGTTATCTAATGTAGGTCAAACCTACTCAGACCGCCCGCCTGCAACGTTAGCTTTATGAACATAGAAACCCTATCAACATTTTACTTAAAAGTTGGAATAAACAAGGCTGGCGAACCTTCTGCACTCAAATCAGCTGTAGCGTTCTCCCAATGCCTACTGCAGCAGATTCTGACGAAAAAAGTGTCGCTAGTTCGCAAAACCCTTGAACGGAGGTTTACTTATTGGCAACAAAAAAATTAGTGAAATCTTCATTGAAGCAGAATACTTCCAATGCAACTTGCAGCTGCAAACTAAATCAATCACCCATGATTAGAACAAGCGTTATAGAAAATTGATGGTACAAGGAAAGATAACCGAGATAAAATATTCCAAGATAAAATATTGTTTTATTTTGATGCATTTTTATATTCAACAATTGCAAAAATTGTATACCAAAAGACACATGATAATCATAAAGGGTTATCATAAAGGATTATGATAATCATAATCCTTTTTATCTCAAGGTCTTTTAACCATAGTTAAATGCTCCTTAAAATCTTCCCTTCTACTTAACTATTCTTGTCCATCCCTGTCTTGTTTAGTTATAATCATAACTAAAGAGAGATGTTATGTCAGCTGTAAACAGTGAATGTTCAAGAGCGTTATATCCACGGATTAAACAAGAAAAGAGCTCTTAAATATCCACTGTTTACAGCTAATATCACCTCCCTTTACGCTAACGTTCCGCTCTCTGATGCTATAAACATTTACTGGAACAAAAAAGAAAATAATTTTCATAAATAATTATTGGACCTGAATCAAAGGAAAGAAGAAAATATATTTGATATTTCGCTAATTTTTGTTAGCATCTTCAGAAAATTACAGTAATTTTCTGAAGATGTTAACAGTAGTTAGCGACATATAAAAAATAATTTATTCTTTCCTTTGATCTAGCTCTAATAATTATTAATCAAAATTGGACCATTATCAACTATCATTATCAACTATTTTTTATTTATTTGAAAAAACTAATGGGACCTATTCTAGTGCTGTTGCACTAGAAAAGGGCTCATTTGATTTTGAAAATGCATCTATTTTATCATTTGAAATTAAAAATTACCTCATCCCGTCTGATAAAATACCGCATTCTGTCTGACGTAAGTATTTGCCGAACGTATAGCTTGCTTATACATTATTCATGTGTCCTTTGGTATACAATTTTCGCAATTGTTGAATATAAAAATGCATCAAAATAAAACTTTATCTTGGTAAGCTGAACATTTTCATTTTTTGAACATTTAATTAAATTGAGTAAACTAAATTGTTTCCAATATAAATTACACTTAAAAAAACGATTTACCAGGAAGCCTTTTAAACGTAAGCTTGATTGTAACAAAAATGCGATTGCATATAAGATACCTTGTAAAGAATTTGATCAGGTATTTGTTGGTCAAACCGGTCAAAATTTGGTTAAACGTATTAACCAGGATTATTATCATGTATTTAAGGGGACCAGTTCTAGTGCTGTTGCTCAACATTTTGAGAGTTTGATTCGGTCCATTGTTTTTGAAAATGTATTTATTTTATCATTTGCAAATAACTTGTTATCTCGCATTATCCGAGAAGCGTATTTTATCCATTAAAAACCTAATTTAATGCTTAATAATAAATCTGATTTCAACCGTAAATTAAATTATAATTAATTATTCTAATATTACAATTTCAATTCCTTTGTTTTTTCTAATTGTATTATTTTGTTTTGGTTTAGATTATATTATAATTTATTATTCTACTTTCACATTATTTTTATTATTAAATTCGTATTTTTTGTCACTTATTTTATGATTTGAATTTTATTTTGTTTTATGATTCTGTCTTTTTTTTTCATTCTTTCCACCTTCTATTATTGAAGGATTGAATGATAGGTCATTCAATCCTAACTATTAGGATTGAATGAAGTGGTACAAGGAATTGGCAGAAGTAGTATAATACATAATAAACAACTATATTATAATAATCCGGTTAAACGCAAACCAAGAAGTCATGGTGATAAAAGGAATAGGAAAAATAGAGTTAAAAATATTAAAAAAGATATGTATATAAATGAACAATTAGAAATATTAAAACAACTTTTAAGAGATAATAAGCTTAAAGATCTTTATGTAAATATAAGAAGTTTTTCTAAAGATATCATATGTTCAATAAATCAAAAATTAATAAACGACTATGATAGGCTAAGTTGTATAAATAAATTTATTTATTTTATCAAATAAAATTATATTTGTAATACAAAATAATATAATCGTGCAGTACTTTATTGTAAGTACTTTAATAATCAATTCTTTTTTTAACCAAAAAAAGAATTTTTATTATCAAAATAATAAAAATTATTATTATTATAATCAAAATATTTTTTTTTAAACAAATATAGTTATACTATAAATTTTAGTTCATTGAGTTTGCAGGTCGATGTCGAGCAGAACGAGGACCGCGAATACACATCGAAATTGAACGAGCCAACTGAATTCCAATCTTTGACCGTAATTTTGTCAATTCTTCTGAGTAGGAATGATTGTTTTTTATTGCCATCTTCTGTGCAATTCTCTGAATTAATTGTGCAGATGATTTTACTGCTCCACCGAAACATGATAACACGATAGGTGCGAAATTCGCCCTCTCTATGGCAGTTACTCTCTCTTGATACTTAGCGAATTTACGTGTTTCGTGATATGTAAAAGCAGCCCCAGCGGATTTCGAAAGGTTGGACGGAGCGAAAACGTTAAAAACGCAAATCTCAAAAAAAGTTCGCTCCGAACGACTTCCATAAAAACCACAGCAGGCGATATCCAAACGTGCATCATGAGCGCGAGATGTAGATATGCGCTCGAAATGAATACTAGAATTTAATGGCAGTAGTGTTGGCTCTTTTTGCACATTATCACATATTTCTGTCAAGGTTTTAGAAAATATATCACGAATCGAATCATGTCTTATCGATGAATGACCTCCGGTGGGACAGGTAAGTGAGTGAGCCAGAGAATTATGTTCACCGCAGGGGCAATGAGAGGGCGCGTCTAGTGGTAGTCTATGATATCGAGCTGCAAGTGCGTCACGAAATTCTACATTGCTAACTCGAGTCCAACGATCACTCGTAGGATATGTGGAGAGCCATGACGAGGCACCTTTGACTTGTAGATGTTCCATAATACGTAACAATTTGTCACCAACGTTAGCTACTCGATCTCTAAGCAATGACTTTTGAAGATCAATTTTTGAAGTGCCTATAAGGGCAATGCTTTTGGCTTGTTCAGTCCTCAAGTGCACACCGTATAAGCCATTTAAATAAGGAGTGCATATATCTTTTGAGTTTTTAAACTCTTCTACCGCAGTAAAACGTGGGTCAGCAATACCTAGACCACTTAGTCTTATCGGAAGGGTAAATAATGGCCATAAATAATCGTCGTCAGGTAATTTCAAATTAAAACGCTCCTCAAAACGCTTCTGAATGGTGTCATAGAGATCATCGAAACTACCAAATGAACAGTTTGTAGTTCTTTGCAAGTGAATCCATTTATGCTGAAGCGATCTGGTCATACCAGTATAGCTTATCTGCAAATCAAGAATACCCACGTCAGCAAGACGATTTACTAATGAGCAATAATTAGAGATCTTTGGTTCCGTAGTTTTATTTATATAATTATCTGTTCCAATTGGAGCACCGAGTACTAATGTGCCATCGACAACAATGTCGATTCCCGTATCATTAAAAAGTTCGCGGGTACTATCTGCATTTTCGGGACTAGTTAGTAGCACGCATTTGTTGCTGTTGACATGAAATCCGAAAGCACGGCAGTAATCACACAAGAATTTGAAAGCCTTGTAAATTTGCACAGGTTCGCCGATTAAATTGCCATCATCCGCGTACCAGAATTGGTTGATGTTAGGAAACTCCTCAGTAATGTTCAACAATAATGGCAGGGTTGCTACGGCAAAAGCTGGCATAGCAAGTACATCACCTTGCGTAAATCCCTCTTGGGATTTGATGAAACTATCACCAGTTGAAAAATTTGAAGGGTTATTGTAAAAATTGTGTAGTATAGTAGACATAGAGGGACAAATGCGTGATATAATCGTGCAATAAATGTTAATAATAACAATAAAAAATATACATTAACCATAAACTTCATTAATAAATGTATAGATAGCATAAATATAGCCGGACTTTTAAATAATTCTAAAAGTAAAGAAATAATAGGATCAGATTTAAGTAAATATATTCCTAAAATAAGGTATAAACTCCTACCACCATTAGGACGAAAAATTTGTAATTATAATAAAGAATTAAAATCAATATGTAACGATAATATTAGAAACATAATGGAAACAGAATGCAATTGTAAAAGTCTTAGTTTTGATAAAAAAAAAGAACATATATGTACCCATAATCTAGAATTAATTAAAAATTGTGAATTAAGAAAGCTGCTACCAAAAGGGTATAAATATAGATTAAATAATAACAATGACAAAAATAAAATTTACAATTCGTTATATAATAACTTAAATGATTACTTTAGTAAGCTGATTAATAGTGAAAGCTCGAATATATCTAAGATAAACATTTGGAAAGATTATATATTTGATAAAATTAAAAATAAAATGAAAATAACAAACAATTATAAAAGGAAAGATAAAATTAATAAAGATATGTATAAAGAACTTACTAAATTAAAGGATAACTATATAATAACAACTATTGATAAAGCTAGTAATAACTTTGTCTTCATATGCAAAAAGCTTTATTATGATATACTAATGAAAGAGGTTAATTCTAATGATTTAAATGTAAATCCAACATATGAACGTAGTGAGTTGAGTTTAGAAACAATTATTACAAGTCACTGTTCTATAATGGATAAAAAGGGTATAAAGGTTGAATTAGATAATAAAACTATACCTATATTATATTGGAATCCAAAATTACATAAAAATCCAATAAAACCTAGGTTCATATGTAGTGCGTTTAAATGTACATTAAAACCACTTTCTGTCTATGTGAATAAAATACTTAAAGCAATCAAAGCACACTTTAAAAAATATTGCAAGAAATCGAAATTAATACTGCTATAAACACCATTTCAGTATTAATTCTACAAAAGAATTTTTAGAACACACAAAAGGAATAAATTTTCAAAATATAAATACATACGATTTTAGTACGCTTTATACAAATCTAGATTTAGTAGATATTAAAGAAGCGTTAGTAAAATTAATTAATCTTATATTCGGAAAAAGATATACATATATATGTTATAATAATTATAACGCCTATCTAGCAAAAATTAAACCATCAAGTAAATATAAATATATGGATAAAATTGAATTAATAGAATCCTTAAATATTTTGATAAATCAAAATTATTTAAAAGTAGGGACATCTATATTTAGACAAGTAAAAGGTGTTCCAATGGGTGGTAATAGTATCTCAATTATAGCTGACTTGTTTTTAAGCTTTATAGAATATGAATTTGTTCATAACTGTGTAAAAACTAAATCTAAACAATAAAAATATATGAAATATATGTTTCGAAACATTGATGATATATGTGAATTTAATTCTAATAATTTTTATTCTATTAGTGAACAAATTTATCGAGAAAGCCTTATTCTTAACAAAACCAATATTAATGATGAAGAAATATATATCTTGATATGAACATTAAATTAACATTAACTAAAACTACTATTAATTTATATCGTAAAGATGACATATTTAAATTTACAAGAAACATATTTTTGCATGAGCATTCATGCATACCATATAATATAATACATTAAATAGTGAAATTTTAAGAATTGCAACAATATGTAATGATATTGGATTTCTTCAAAATCATTTAAATAATATAATAGATACATATTTTAAACTAGGTTACTATAAAAATAACATCAAGCAGAAAATAGTAAAATATATAAATCAACACAATAATATAACGAATAAATTTAAACTGTTAAGTTTAAATAAAAGTGTAAATAAAGGTAAAGGAATGTACTTTACCTTTATTTACTTTACCTTTATTGTACTTTACCTTTATTACCTCGAAATATACAGGAATGTTCACGTGTCTCCAGCCGTTACTCCTAACAGACTGTCGGCTGCCACTGCAGCCATTCCGGTGAACCGTATATCGGACAAGGATATTATACACCTTCTGGATTCCTACAAAAGATCTACTAAAATGGACATGGAGAAACTTATATCTAGCATGCCTGCTACACTTTTCACAGCTACTGAAATTTCATCGCCGGTCGTCTCAGTAGCGAAGAAATCGCAGAAAAGAGGTGGAGCCACTCACTCTGTTCCTCCATTGAAGATTGGAAAATTACTACAACAGGCCTCCCATAGAAATGAAGATAATGCCCGTGGACAAGTGCACACCTTGGACAGCGCCAGTGGTGGAGGGAATAACCCCTCCACCCCTGACTCTGTCTAGGGATGTGGCAATCCCATACAGCTGACCTAACACAATGCAGAGTACTCGAGAGCCTTTTTCACTGAATATTCTTCAGTGGAATTCATGATGAGCTTCTGCCCTTAGACTTTTATCTTATAGAGATGCGGATGTTAAAGTCCTTCAGGAGACGCGGTCTATCCGTATCCCTCAGGACATTACTCGATTCATCCCTAAGCACATTTGTTCCCACTAAACTCCGTACATAACCCCTCCTCACTCATCTTCATCTCAAGGACTCTTAACCTTAGTTAAATGCTCTTTAAGATCCTCCCTCCTTTTAAATTATTCTTGTCCAGCCCTTTCTTGCTTAGTAGTTTCACTCAGTAAGAACGGTAAACGCCTTAGTCTAGCCAATGTCTATATCCGTTCAGGAGAGATTCACAAGAACCGTGACCTCGTGGATAGAATTATCAACAGCGGTTACGACATGGTATTAGGTGACTTCAATGACAGAACTGGTCGTTGGATTAATGACGTACTCCACAGAGCCAGGAACGGTTATCTTATTCATAAACCACCGTCACCCACCTTGCATTGCACATCAACGAATTCACTCCTCGACCTATTACTGCTCCATGATAAGTGGTTGCTAAAACCCTTCTGTACGGAGCAGTCGCGGCAACATCTGTTTACTTCTCTTGATCTAATTCGCTGGCGGATAGAAGAGGATACGTTGGTTCGAAAAAGATTCCACTTTGACCCTATCAGAGTGGCTTTCTTTCAAGCTGCTATCCAACGCTTCCCTCGAATTGGTAATGAGAGTTTAACCAAATTTAATTCCTACCTCTCCTCGCAAGCCACCACATTGCTTTCTACAACCTATAAAGGTCGTATTTTCAGACACACTCCGACAAATCTAAAGACCTTATCATATTTGCTCCGTCTCCCCAATCTCTCTGCTTCTGTCAGGCAAGTTATTTATTCTCTCGAATAAATATTGGATCACTAGATATAGGTTCCAACTGGGTAGAGATAAGGTTAGCATTGCTTCCCTTAATCCATCCCAGTCTTCCTTTTGGAAGATATTCAAGAAGGAGAAGTTTGCTTGTTGGAAGAATAGGGCTTTGGGCTGGATCGGTAGTATAGGCCTTGATCAAGTTTTGGAGGAGTCACTAGCCCTACACAATTATGGATCGACGCAATCTCCGCAACCAATCCCGTCCTGGGGAGACTTCAGGAGTAGAGACTTATCTGTCACAGATATTCTCAACGCCTGGGGGCCTCTTCCGGCACCTCCAAATCCGTCGCTCCACTCTCTTCTCGTGTCTGTCAGCTATTGACAGCCGATCAAAGTGAGGTGGCCGTCACAATGCTATTAGTCACCCCATCCGATGTGGCCGGCATCAACATTAGCAAGAGAATTTTTTTCCAAAAAAGTATCCGGTCTCTTGTCCTAAAAACCTGAGGCCCATTTCGATTCAAAATTCCCTCGTCTCGATCTACGAAAAAGCGCTTGCGCGTAGAATCCGCGTTCATCTAAGTAGGCGTAATTTAATCCCACTTGGTTTCCATGGTTTTGTCAAAGGTCGCTCGGTTCATTCAGCAGTTGGTGAAGTGCATCGGTTTTGTAAGAAGAACAGTCATCAGCTAGCTGTGGCTGTTTTCCTTGATTTTTCCGCTGCATTTGACCGCATTTCCATTCAATTTGTTATCTCTTCTCTCAGGTCCCTCGGGTTGCCTGCGAGAATTGTTAACAGGGTAAAGATACTGCTGTACACCAAGCGATTCTTTTATGAAGACGACCCTGATGCGCGTCAGTCCTACCCTATTACAGGTGTGCCTCAAAGCACCCCTCTCACTTATCTTATTTCTCGCTGCATCCATTGAACTCTTTAAAATATTCAAACGTGGACAACGTCTAGTGGTATACGCTGATGATACCACATCCCTGTTCTCTGGACGCAGGTGCAAAGACAGTCTCGGACATCAGCCGTTTCTTTTTAAGATTAAAAGACCAGTTACCCAAGTCCAATCTTATTTTATACTCCGCCAAATCGCAGGTGGTGCTCTTTCATGGCGCCAACGCAACAAATTAAAAGCTTAAGAGATTTGCACTCTCTGCGCTCTCCTCCATTTTGATAAATCAACCCCTCCCTGTCTTCAAAAGTCGAGTAAAATACCTGGGGTTCACCATTACGGTGAACCCCAGGTATTTCATCTGCTCATCTCGGTTCACCATTACGGTGAACTGGTCGGCGAAAGCCGACCTAAATAGACTTAAACGTATCCTGAAGAGAGCTAGGTGGGCCCTGAAACGGGCCCAGCATATGTCATTAATAGGGAAACCCAAGTGCGCCTCTGGGGCACCTGGGCTATCTCGGGATTAGTCTTCTTTTCTAGAGGACGTTCCCCAGAGAAAAGGCTAAGGTTTCTCAAGCTGCTCATCTCGCGTTTACCCAGCTAGTCCGCTCCGATTGGACTCTTCGGGGGGTGAATGACCCCGGGTGGTTCAGTCGAAGGACGACGTGTTAAATTGGCTGTGGGATCGGCGTGTTGGATTGACTCATGACTTTATGTATCGACAATCGAGGAAAGATACATTGCCAAATGTGAGTATAAGCCTACCGTATGGCTCCGCTATGTGGACGACATATTTTGTGTCTGGGATCACGGTCGTGTGCGCCTTAATCAATTTGTAGATGACCTCAATTCGGAATCGGAGTTAACTTTCACATTTGTTAAACATCAAGACAATAACGAAATTCAGTTTCGGATGTGGCACTTAATAAAAATAACAAAACACAATGGGAAACTACTGTACATCGCAAATTCAAAGAGACAATATCTCTAATACATGCAAGCAGCGCCCATCATCCAAAAATTAAACGCAATTTAATTAGAAATGAGGCAATAAGAGCTAAGAAAATATGCTCAAATACGATCTCATTCGAGAAATGCTTGCAACAATTATCAGAAGAATTTGTCGACCGTGGTTATTAAACGAAAGTCATAAACCGACAATTCCGAGAAGTCAGGATGATGAATAGGGACGAGCTTTCGAAAGGCCGTAATAAAGATAGTGACAGTGTTTCCAACTTGATATTTGATAAACATCCGGAATTGACAGGCTACAGTCGGACGTGGATCATGCATATGCGTCTTTGAACCAAGCATCAAATGTGAATATTCAACTTCGGAGAATCGGATTTCACACCACATATAATCTACGAAGATTATTAAATACAAAGAAATCTGAACCAGGTACTAACGCTCAATGTAATGATAAACGGTGCAAATGTTGTTCAAGTATGAATAACACAAATCATTTCACAAACACCATAACAGGAATGAATAACTCAGTGAGTGGCAACCACACATGCAAGTCCAAAAACGTTGTGTACCTTTGCCATTGTATGCAGTGCGACCAATAGTATGTTGGTGAAACATCAAATCAGCTTAACGTTCGTATGAACGGAAGACGAGCCAATATAAAGTCAAAGCATATTGGTCGTGATGACGCGGCAAACCATCAAATAGAAAACCACGATCATGCTATGAATGTCACAATTTTGCGTGGAGGTTTTAAAACGGTAAATGAAAGAAAAAACAACAAACAGCGTTGGATAGCACAATTAATGTGTGATAGCGCACTAAACACATTTCACAGATGTCATTTACCGTAAATATAAAAACGCATGAGCATTGAACAGTTTTTTAAACAATTGCTGAGGAAGGCATTTTGCCGAAAGCTTCGAATTAATTGAATAATAAATATTTCTTCTTTTTCTGGTGTTCAAATATAAAATTACAATATATAAAAATATATATACAGATATATATATAGAAAAAAGGGGTTGAACTTGGCAATTACCCCTGTAGAATACGATCGATACGAATTAGCCACTGGTATAAGACGTATAGCTATGAGCGTCGATGACGGCACAGCTACTCATAGTGCAGCTACTAATTCAATTGGTAAAGGTTTATTTGATAAATACATTATCCCTAAATGTACGAACACTGGTAGATGTAACTTAAGTAAAGAGCATTTAGTAAAATGACATTGATGAACGATGTTGTCATAAAGCCGAGTGACAAAGGTGGTGAAGCGGTTGTGTGGCAGACTACTGACTATATCAACGAGGCACAACGACAACTGTGTAGTGATGCTTACACATCAGCTACAATAACCGACTTAGAACATGCAACAATGAATGTTAGTGACCTTATAGAGAAGTAAATCAGCTTACAAGTGATTACACAGGAAACTGGTCGTAACTTGACTGTGAATAAACCAATCGCTAGCAGGTTTTATATGCTGCCAAAAACTCATAAACCATGCTCGCCATGTCAAGGTAGGCCTATTGTCAGCAACAATGGGACTGCAACTGAGAAACTCAACAGATATATCGATTCGTTGCTAAAACCATTGTTGAGGACAATTCCTTCACACATTGCTAGTACCAATCAATTTCTAGACCGATTAGATTTCATTAGATCAAACGCTATATTTGATTACACAATCGTTACAGCGGATGTCTGCTCGTTGTACACATCTATTGGACATGAAGATGGCCTTGAGGCACTACGATTTACGATAGAAAATGCAGGATGACCTTTGAAAATGATAACATTTATATTAGAATCGGTAAAAGTTATTTACCAACAACATTTTCGAATTTAATGATTCATTGTATCGGAAAATTAAAGGTACAGCTATGGGCACGCCAATGGCTCCCACATATGCTATAATCTACATGCATGTTTATGAATCTAGAGTCATCGAAAAACTATTTGCAAAGCCTCTATTGTATTCAAGATATATCAATGATATTTTCTTTATGTATCCAGATTCAGCAGTAAATATAGTAAACGATGGGTGCAATTTTCCTGTTTTTATTATTTCTGAAGAATATATATATATATATATATATATATATATATATATATATATATATATATATATATATATATATATATATATATATATATATATATATATAAAGTTTTAGCTCCCGGAGCACAGTTTTACACATTCTTCGATTAAATTATATAAAACGTATCCGATAAAGGAATCATGTGAGAAAGCAAGCAGCGACAGCAATTAAAATTCCTCCTGCCGAATAAAATTAGGATGATCCGGAAAGCTCATTGTTAATTTAAAGAGGTGATGCCCATGCTACTACGTTGGCAAATTCTCGGAGATGCCTTTTAAATATATCACAATGCAGCCGAAACGATTGATGGTAGTTCACCCTACTGATGAGTGCTGCCAGCTACCATCAGCTCGTCTGAGAGTGGTATGGAAGTCTGCTCTGCATGTAATCGAACTCGAGTTTTTTTTGGCAAAATCTACGATTATGAAACTGAAGCTTTTTAGCTCCCGGAGCACAGTTTTACACATTCTTCGATTAAATTATATAAAACGTATCCGATAAAGGAATCCTGTGAGAAAGCAAGCAGCGACAGCAATTAAAATTCCTGCTGCCGAATAAAATTAGGATGATCCGGAAAGCACGTTGTCAGTTTAAAGAGGCTATGCCCATGCTACTACGTTGGCAAATTCTCGGAAGATGCCTTTTAAATATATCACAATGCAGCCGAAACGACTGATGGTAGTTCACTCTACTGATGAGTGCTGCCGGCTACCATCAGCTCGTATGAGAGTAATAAGGAAGTCTGCTCTGCATGTAATCGAACTCAAGTTTTTGGCAAAATCTACGATTATAAATCTGAAGCTTTTTAGCTCCCGGAGCACAATTTTACACATTCTGCGATTAAATTTTAAAAACGTATCTGATAAAGGAATCAAGTGAGAAATGCGGCCATAGAGGCCGCATTACGAATGCGGCTCAACGAAAATCGAATTCGATAGACAAATAAATTATCAAACAAACAAAAATATATATATATTATATAGCAGCTATATATATATTCACAATACACTGTCAATAAATCACATATCACTGAAAGATAAAACTAAACAGACGAAAAAAGAAAAGGAAACGTGGGTACATTTAGCTGACATCGCAACACTGGTAGATGTGGTTATCTGTGTTCTCAAGCTTGTACCAGATTTCTTGCACAGTAGTACAGATTTTCTGATTACGCTATATGTAATCCGACATGCAATTTCGTCATATAGCTCTTTTGTAACGCTTGATGTGAGTTCGCTGTACACATTGATTTATCACGATGAATCAAATTAAATCAGCTAACTGAGTCTATGTATTTAATATAATTATAAACAAAACATAATAATGCTAAATTAAATTTTAATAATTAAATAATAAAATTAATAATTGTTTTTAGATTTTTTATCATTTAAATCAAGTTAAAATAAAATAAAGGTTATTTTTATGAATTGACTAATAAACAACAGACGTTGTATCAGAATACGAATTAGAGGTCATCAGGAGGAACTGCTATGCTATCAGGTTTCGGCCCCTAACTCATCTACCCAACATAGCAGCGCGGCCAAATACACCAACCCAAGGCATAAGCTCTCTTGGGTTGGTGGTGCTAGCAGCTAAGTGAAACCGAAAGCTTATATCCTTCGTAACGGAAGCAACAAGGATCATTTTGGAGAAAAATGTATTCGAGTTTAACGGTCAGTTGTATAAACAACTTAATGGCACAGCACTGGGCACTCAAATGGACCAAACCTATGCAGTGATATACATGCATAAGTATGAACGAAGATTCTTGATAATTTGCCAATAATGCCCCAACTGTATTGTCGCTACATTGACGATATTTTTGTCGTGTACCCTGACTGTTGTCTGGAAAGCATACAATTAGCCTTCGAGAATAGTGGTTCACAACAGTTCGAATTCAAAGCTTTTAAAACCGTCACTTTTCTTGTCTTGAAAATATACATAGATTGCCAGGCTAACATACAATACGTGATTCATCGCAAAGAAACGTTTGTACCGACATTAATGCAGACAAACTGTTGTCATTCTAAATCTGTCAAAACTAACACGATACAAATTGAAACGCGCAAAATAATGAGTTTGTGTAGTCAGCGAGCTCAACGACATGAACACCTGGGATAGTTTGAAAATGTGCTCGTAAAACGTGGATATCAGTGACGATGGGTGCATAACCTTATTATGGGACAACTGAATCCACGAACCAATGCCGCTCGATTATATACTGAAACCACCACAGTTACTGTCGATTACTGTTCGGTGCTGAAGACATCTTAACATGATGCGACTAAATTAGTTAAGCAGGCTAATGATCAATACGAAACAAACATAAAGAAGCCACGAGTGTTTCTCGTATAAAACGTACAATCGGATCAACTCTTGTACACAGCAAACTGAACAAATCTGAAACATATAGCAAACACAATACATCATGTTGCAATGATAAAAGATCTAAGTGTTGTGTTGACATTGATACACACAAACTGCAAGACACGTGGAGTATTGTATCATTGTTCATGAAAAATATGCCCCGCACAATACGTAGGAGAAACAATGCACTCACTCAAAGACTGTCTCACTAAGCGTCGGCATCACATTAAAATAAAGCTAAAAGCCGATGGGGTTGCTTCCCATACAATAACGGAAGAGTGTGCTCATCAATTCAAATACCAAATTATAGGAGTGGAGATGAATACAAATTGTAGGAAAAAGATCGATCAACAATGAATCGGACGTTTACACACAGAATCACGAACTGGTGTGAACATAGATAAACACATCCACCAGTAACGCGATGTTGGCTGAATGTGCCTACGTTTCCAAATCTCTCTTTTTTCGTCTGTATAGTTTTATCTTTCAGTGATATGTGATTTATTGACAGCGTATTGTGACTTTTAGATTGACTGAAGAAGCCCTTCGGGTGAAACGTTTCAACAGCGCTGTGTTCCTTTGTGCCGTTTTATTCTTAACAAAATATCTATTTTGATCTGATATGATCACGACTGGCAGTTCACCCTCTAATTATATATAACGTAAACGGCAATTTGAACTGAAAATCAAGTCAAGTGGTTTATCTACATTATTGCATAAATTGCACAGCACAATACGTAAGACAAACAGGCACAAAATATAACTTACGAGCGAATAATCGTCGAAACGATGTTAAACAAGGAAGAAAGAATGCTGACGGAGCAGAAGAGCACATGGTAGATAACCCATCCCATTCCATGTGGACAGTTCTTATATAGGAACCACTATTCAACGAAAAACGTCGGAAGGACCGTGAAGCATACTGGATTGGACAGCCTATGATGGACAAGTCATTAAATAACAAAGATCATCTATTTACACTGTTGTGAATTGCTGCTGAATTCTTCCCGAACATCACGTCTATAAAAGCATTGCATGTATGAAAAGTTGAGGATTTTGTTAGTGTGCAGAAACAGTCAGATTTCGATAATAAAGCGCATATATGATGAGACTTGATGAATGGTTAACGCAGTACACAGAAACGGGATCTTGTGTGGTATCTCCACAAATGGGAGAGATAAAACACACGTGTAAACGTTTTAAATATAAAATACCCATGTCATTTTATACAGAAATCATAAGAAGATTATCTTCAATAAGAATTGAGGAACAAATATCTTTTTTTGAGTCAAAAAAATAGTTAAAAAGTGCAGTTGCTTGCAATTACTTTGATAACTCCATTGTACAAACGGTATATTATAAGCACATGGATAAATAAATGTGGAAGTGGCAATCAAAGAATTGCATTAAATATCAAACAACAAAACCTTTAAGGAGTGACAGTTGTTTGCTGGATATTAGAATATTTCTCAGGATTACATTAAACTGGTATATTGATATGCAGTTCGCAAGCAGAAAAAGCCAATATCTGTAAATTTAGATATTTGTAGAAAGACTATTAAGTAATTTCTAAGGTTTTTAAGGTTATTAAGCCATAAATATATAATCAATAATCCTGTAAGCTTGGGTGGCGAGAACATTATTTGCCAAATTGATATGTAAATTTGAGGTCGATGATACTTCTTATTTC
The DNA here is from genome assembly GCA_012934845.2 of Pomphorhynchus laevis. Lineage (NCBI taxonomy): Eukaryota > Metazoa > Acanthocephala > Palaeacanthocephala > Echinorhynchida > Pomphorhynchidae > Pomphorhynchus > Pomphorhynchus laevis. The sequence continues at coordinate 24,976 of WNNJ02003693.1, forward strand.
CCTGCTTGAAAATATTAGAGATTATTCCGAAGAGGACGATGGAGTCCTTAATACCCATATTTAATAGAGTTGTAGACCCCTCTCTCTAATACATAGCGACGAGTGCGCTGCATATCGAAGTATTCATTCTGATATGTATAGGCATGGTACAGATCTTATAACTGGGATTCATACATAAAATAATATTTTTTGAGACAAAAAAGAGTTTTAAAAAGTGCAGCTGTGTACGATTACTGTGTTAACAGTAATAAAAATAACTTGTTTACTTAACTTGTTTAATAATTTGTTTACTTGAATAAACAAAAGTGTAAGGCTAAATCTATAAAGGGAGTTACAAAAAAGTTAAAATTTTATCTAAGTGAGTAGATATGGAGAGACAATGTTCTTGGGCATAATGCAAAGAAGATTTTTGATTTATTTAAATTTTAAAGTTTTTTTTTCTGTGGGAAGACAATACACAAATGTCATTCTGAGGTGAAGATAATACACCAGATCCCATTATCATATGTTGTATACCACTCACGCTACCTGACGTATCGGCCTAAAGTATGTACTTAGCATGTCTTTTTAGCTAGCATTACATTGACGGATTGATTCGAGAAAATATCCTGGATAATATGGAAGCATCAGCAATACCTAATGGCACAAATAAAATTATCGGATGACATAACAAATGTTTCAGCTTTATTCGATAGATCTTAGCGTCGAAAACTAAGGTTCATATATATACCGAAACCATATAACATACGATCAAATTTTACAACTAACGATAACGACTGGATCATGCCAAACATCAGAAATAAGAAAAATAGAGAACAACGTAAGGAACAGTTTTGACGGATCTATAATCCAACGGTAACCGGTTTAAGTGATACACAATTACTAAATTACTGGCGAAATATTACTCAATTTTCAATGCAAAAAAGTTTTCACCTGAAAGAGAAGATGTACAACTACGTGTACGAGAAAAGCGCAAAGACGGCTTAACTTAATTAAAAAGCGGAATGTAGAGGCGAAGGAAACCTTTAAATCTAAATTTTCCAAAGAACTAATTTCATTAGAGTCAATGTTAATCTCCTAGTCGCTTCGTGACTACGAACTATTTTCTGTACCAAGAGGTACTTCTACAGTAAAATTTTCTTCTGGACCAGCACTATTTAAACCATTAAGGGTAAAGAAAGCAGCACCGCAAAATAAGCAGCAACAATAATACATTCATATTACCTACATGGACCAAGCAAGCCATTCCTGTTCGTGTTTATGAGCGAATTCAGGATATTGGTGTCGTGTGCCGTCAGACTGCTGGAATAGAATGCGTCTATAAGCTAGTTTTAGCTCATGAGAGACCATCTGAAGCATTGCCTGATTTTCTAGAATCAAATATGGCCACCAGGCAAGGAGGTATTATAATAATTATGTTAATTTACTTCTAATCTTTATATTTTGGTTTTAGATTACAATTGAATCTCTCTTCTGGTATGGTAAATTTGAATTTATTTATTTATATAAACACCGACTATTATTAACTTGATGTTTACTATTTATTATATATATGTTTCTTCTATTCATTCAATGTTATTTTTATGTTATCTATGATTGCTAGTTGAGCTTTGTTTCAAAAACGGAAAAATAAAAAGAAATTATTTATTATTTCTAAATTTCAGATGTTCAATATAGACTATTCTACTAAAGTTCTATGGGATCAAACGATTGTCGATAGTAATACGGTTGACCTATGTCGTAAATATACTGTTGATATGTCTCCTTTGTTTTTAACTAGTCGCCAATATAATGTTGACAATAATACCAACAGATTAGTGAAATATCACATATAGATCAAATGCTGCCTGAAACTGTTTCCATCATGATGTTTCGATATAAATTAAATATCTATAATCATATCATGGCTATAGGTCGTTGTGTATCAGATGGAGCTATTCAAGCAGTTTGCTGTTTTGTTTCTAGTTTTTGTCAAAAAACTACTTCACCTATATGCATGGATGTATGGGTTTCTTATACATGTCGAACTGTACCGAACGATCGGATGATTCATATGACAAGGATACCTTAGAGAATTTGACTGTCGATATTCCGGCTAAGAAATGCAAAAAATGCTTTATGAATAATAAAAACATACATATTGTGGAAACAGTTATATGTCCTAAACATTGTCTAAAACAGGGCTTCTTAAACTGTGGGTCGCGACCCCCTGGGGGGTCGCGAGACTACTGAAAGGGGGTCGCAAAGATCTGATACTTTTCAATCATTATAAATAGAATTTTAAAATTAGTATACACACTACTTACAAATATAAATACAAATAAAAATCATACAAAATACTATTGTAGTTTTATTATAACTATTTTTTGAAAAAAGTGGCAATGCAAAACTGTTATGTAGGGCCTATAAATGAAAATATGGAAGTAGCATTTAAAATAATAAATACAACGCGCTCCTCGATTTTCAACTGAACGTTCGACATTGATGTCTGGCCGCCGGCGTCAGTGTTTGCAAGATAACTTAGTGATTATAAGTACCCAGACGCCGCGTCGCCTTACAGCTTACACATACAATACGGAAGCATAATCAAGCTAGGCTAGGCGAATCGGCATATTATTTTTATAAAAGAATAATAATAAAAAATTAAATGAAAGCTTCTTTTTCGGCGTCTTTGTGATAAGGTGCCTTTGTGCGCTGCACACTTTGAACACGCCATGCGTCGGGGTTGATCTGATCGTAATTTGTTGTCATTGCACTGGTAAAGATTCGAGTGTGGTTATTTTTCTGTTTGTACTTCAGTTTGGACTCAGCTTTGTCTTCGTAGTGACATGTGTGTATTTACTGTGTAATTTTCAGTTGGTGTTTTTAATTATTACGTTAAAGTTCAACTACATTTTGTTTAATTATTTATTATTATTTAACCATCATGGATAAATGGCTAATTAAAATTCCAACTAATAAGTCTGCCACGCCGTCACAACCAAGTTGCAGTGCTTCAAATCCGACTTCTAGCAAAACAAAAAAAAAGAAAATATGACGAATCATATTTGCAGTATGGCTTCACATGCTCTTCTCACAACAATGACGAACAACCAGTGTGCTTAATTTGCAAAGAAGTTTTGGCTGCAGAAAGCATGAAACCGTCAAAACTGCAACGACATTTGTTAACTAAACATGCAACGTTATCAAAAAAAAACCAATAGAATATTTTGAGCGTCTTTTGCAAACATCAAATAAAGAAAAGAACACTTTGGAGAAGTATGCTACTTTGAATGATAAATATCTATTGGCATTGTATGAAGTTTCGTATTTGATAGCAAAAACGAAAAAGCCTTTTACTATTGGAGAGCCACTTTTACTACCTGCAGCTATAAGAATGTCTGAAATTGTTCATGGAAAACAGTATGCTGCTGAAATTAGTAAAATTCCATTATCAAATGACACTGTGTCCAAAAGAATTTCAGACATTAGCAATGATCAATTTCAACAGCTTCTTATGAGGCTTAAAGACAGCTCAAAGTTTGCAATACAACTGGACGAGTCGACAGACATTTCAAAAATGGCACAGTTGTTACTTTTTGTAAGATATATTTATGAGGGAAGCATTCATGAATATATACTGTTTTGTCGTCCTCTTGAAGGTCATACTCGTGGAAAAGATATATATAAGTAAATGAGTTTTTTGAAAAAGAAGGATTAAATTGGAAAAATTGTGTTGGTGTGTGCACGGACGGTGCTGCAGCAATGACCGGACAAGATCTTGGTTTTACAGCATTTGTTAAAGCTGGAAATGATCATATTACATTTACACATTGTATGATTCACCGAGAGGCACTTGTTGTTAAAAAATTGCACCAGAATTAAACACTGTGTTTTTTGATGCAGTCAAAATCATTAACTTTATTAAAAGTCGAGCACTTAATAGTCGATTGTTTAAAAATTTGTGCATTGATATGGATTCGGATTATACAAGTTTATTGCTACATGCTGAAGTTAGGTGGCTATCAAGAGGTCGAAGTTTGAAACGATTATTAACTTTAAAAGATGAAGTTCTTATATTTCTAACAGAGCAAAATTCTAATTTGGCCGATTATTTTCACGATAATTTATGGCTTCTCAAGCTATGCTATTTGGCAGATATTTTTGATAAAATCGATGATATGAATTTATCAATGCAGTGAGTCTGCGTTAATATGTTTATGTTAAAAAATAAACTTGGGGCCTTTGTTAAAAAAATTCTTATATGAAAGAACAGAGTGGAAAGTGGATCGCTCGAAATGTTTCCATTTACTGACGAGTATATAATTAGTAACAATATTTCAAAAAAAGATACTCCTATAACAAAAATTATAGTTAATCATTTGAAGGATATGGAAGTTTACATGCATAGGTATTTTCCCAATGATATCGATACACAACAATGGATTTGCAATCCATTTTCAATTGAAATGGAAGAAATTAATTTTTTAAACTTAAAAGCACAAGAAGAATTTGCCGAATTATCAAGTGATACTACCTCGCGACTTAGATTTTCTCAAGTGCCTGTGCATGAATTTTGGATAGAAATCAAATCAGAATATCCCCTACTACCGGAAATGGCAATGAACAAATTACTGCCATTTTGTACAACATATTTATGTGAATTAGCCTTTTCCAAATTAACTTACATAAAATCAAAATACCGTTCAACTTTAATAAACGTTGAAAATTTATTACGATCTGCACTAACTCAAATTGAGCCTAGATTTAATTATTTGTGTAAAAATAAACAATCACATCCGTCACATTAATATTGTTTGATGTTAATAATATGTTTTTATTAAAACATTGTTACAAAAGTTTATTTTTTCTATTGAATATATAGATATAGTTATATGTTTTCTTATAAAAAATTGTTACAAAAGTATATTTTTTCTATTGAATAAATATATATATAGTTTTATGTCATTCTATTTATTGTGTTTTATTACGACCGATATCCCGTCAACGTTTCCAATTATATATATGTGAAATGAATGGGTACATATTCTTTAATCCTTATTTTATTTACATTGTAAAATAGTGCGATATTACATCTACATCTACGGTTAATATATATTTCATTATATGGAGGAGGGGGTCGTTTAAAATTTACTAAGCTTGAAGGGGGTCGCTATATAAAAAAGTTTAAGAAGCCCTGGTCTAAAACATGTAAAGCTTAATAACATATCTAAAAATAGGAATGATTACGGAGACCTAATTGTGAGCTTCATAGACTAATTTGTATTTTTAAGGATTTGGGATATCCTGAAAGTATGCCTTTTGATATATTAACGAAGGTTGTTGATAATCATGATTCAATTCCGGTCGTTAGTCCTGATAAGTTATCTCATTTTTTACACTACCTGAGGTATGGATGGGTATCAAAGCTCGTTAAAAATATGGTGATAAAGTTTATAATGGATTTTTATTTGCCCATTAGTCTTATCTACAATGAACGCACATCTAAATCAATTAGAATGATGACTAGTGTTACACTTTTTACTCACAAGTGTAATGCGACCCAAAAGTGGATGGCGTTGCACATTTGCCGAAGTGATCGTGTAATGTAATAACGATTGAGCTTTTCACAGTTGCAGAAAGACACTGTTAAAAAAGTATTACATATTATAAAATACGTAATATTTAAATTAAGAATTTAAATATCGATTGAAATATGGATTGAAAACCGAACCTGATGATATTCATGATATGGAAAGAACCATCTGTTTTATCATGTTAATGAATACGACTGTGCATATACATAGGCAGAGACTTTTGCTTATTTTGAATTCGTTTTAATATTGGCAAACGCTTCAGTTCTTGTCTTTTAATAAGATAGAACTATAATAGATGTCATTATTTGATATTATTGATCACCATTTTGGTTTTTGGTGTTTTTCGAAAGCAACTTTGGAAAAACAATTACAGGTGGTCTTCTATAACAATGAAGTATGGTTAATCAGACACCTTTTTTAATACATATACATGCACGTTTGTAACTTATTTACCATGAACTCGTTACTAATTTGGCCTGATATGTTTATCTTCAATTTTTAATCTATTGATTTATTACATTTATTTATCCCTGGTTTCGTATACTCATCTTTTTAATTAAAAAATAAAGAATTTTAACATTTTAAAGCGCATACATTTAATATGCGCAGAATAATGAAAATAAACGAAATCAAAAGGCATACTTTAACATCTCAAATACAAAATGTCTGTATTTGTCAATAATCAATGTCGTAACAGTACAGGAAATAATTCGATTTGCTTCTTTATAAATTCACAGAGGGAGGAACTATTTTTGACTGTAATCTGTGATGACGATTATTTTATATTTTTTAGATAAAGAAAATTAGCAAAAGCGATGAATTTATTTATATAATCTTAATTGACAGAAACCTGTCGATAGTTTATTATGAATTCTTTCGAAGTCATAAAAACAAGAAGTGTGCTTAGATAAATCACGCTGATAAACAAATATCAATTTGATGGGGAAATTAAATACAGAACCGACATTATCAAAGAGAAAGCAATGCTGGTATTTATGATATTTGGATGCTTTCTGGAACAATATTTCTAGTGAGAAAGAAGTAAAGAATTCATAAAATGAGACTGTAACAATGTTAAATTATTAGCAAACAAAAGAAGTAAAACATCGTAAATAAGAGTGTAACGAGCGATTCTAGTATTACACTTACCGATGTTTAATTTTAACCAACCATTATGGATAATACTATTTTTTATTATATTAACGTTGAATTAAAATGTAAATGATAAAGCTAAGATAATGTGATATTATGGTAAAATAGTATCAGCTTAAAACTCAATATTTTATTTTGAATTCTTCCGAAGTCATAAAAACAAGAAGTGTGCTTAGATAAATCACGCTGATAAACAAATATCAATTTGATGGGGAAATTAAATACAGAACAGACATTATCAAAGAGAAAGCAATGCTGGTATTTATGATATTTGGATGCTTTCTGGAACAATATTTCTAGTGAGAAAGAAGTAAAGAATTCATAAAATGAGACTGTAACAATGTTAAATTATTAGCAAACAAAAGAAGTAAAACATCGTAAATAAGAGTGTAACGAGCGATTCTAGTATTACACTTACCGATGTTTAATTTTAACCAACCATTATGGATAATACTATTTTTTATTATATTAACGTTGAATTAAAATGTAAATGATAAAGCTAAGATAATGTGATATTATGGTAAAATAGTATCAGCTTAAAACTCAATATTTTATTTTGAATTCTTCCGAAGTCATAAAAACAAGAAGTGTGCTTAGATAAATCACTCTGATAAACAAATATCAATTTGATGGGGAAATTAAATACAGAACAGACATTATCAAAGAAAAAGCAATGCTGATACTTATGATATTTGTGTACTTGCTGGTGTAATATTTATAGTGAGAAAGACAGATAAAAATCGTAAAATGAGAGTGTAACGAGCGATTCTAGTATTACACTTACCGATCTTTAATTTTAACCAACCATTATAGATAATACTATTTTTTATTATATTAACGTTAAATTAAAATGTAAATGATAAAGCTAAGATAATGTGATATTATGGTAAAATACTATCGAAACATTCTACAGTTTAAAACAAAAATTTTATTCAGCATTTAATTGTGTTAATTACTACAAATACACAAAGAATTTTAATGATATAATAGAAAACATGAGCTCAGAAGTATGATGTGCAAATACTAAACGTATATAAAAGCACCACCGTGATCAAAAGAATTTTAACGTCATTTAAATCATTTGGAAATTGTTTACAAATCGTTTAAGTTCAATTTTCCGAATAATAATATCAATCCAGGACTATATATGGCACTCAGCCAATGGATTTTATAGTTATGCCTTATATTATTACTCCTTCGGAAAATAATCTTGAACATCTACTCGGTGTTCAATATGCTAACACCATGCCATATTCTTCTCATCATGTTCTGCGACGTTCGAGTACATTGCAAAAGTCGACACCTTAATAGCTTGATGCTCGATTACGCGAATTTTAATATCCAGCACACATTAGAGATCCAAGCTCACATTTTTGACATGATAGCACATCAAACATATGTTTCAGGTTGGTCTCAAACTTACGTGAGAGCGGCTAAGTGGTGAGCTACGGCTTTCCTGGAATCTACTAGTAAGTATCCTATTAATGGACATAGAATACAGGTCACACGAGGCTTATTCTCTGGAATGACAGGGACGGCTTTCGTGAACAGATTGTTGCATGTTTGTTATTTTCAAGCTGCTGATTAAATCGTGCGTGCTGCGTATCCTATCATTTATGTTCGCTCTGTTTGTTTTCATCAGGGAGACGACGTGTGGGTAACTACTAGCTCGTATGAATATAACGTAATAATTACAAATCGTTTAAGTTCAATTTTCTGAATTACACTTACCGGTGTTTATGATAATATATAAATTCAATTTCATATTCTTCACATATTTAATAAGAATATTAAAAGATATTTTTAAAATACTATAATTAAAATTCGTGAAATTTTGGTTAAATTTTTCGAAATCGTTCAAATATTTATACAAAATATTATTCCAAATAGGTCATGAAAGATTGCAATGTGTCGAATAAACTTGATTTTGGCGAACAAGAAAAACAATAATAATATTAATTCTCCGAATAATAATATAAATTTAGGGCTATATATGGCACTCAGCAAATGAATTATATAGTTAGGCCTTATGTTATTACTCCTTTGGAAAATAATCTTGAACATCTACTCGCTGTAGAATGATATGATTTAAAGATATGAGCTAAGATAACGTGATATTATGGTAAATAGTATCGAAACATTCTGCAGTTTAAAACTCAAATTTTATTTACCAACACACAAAGAATTCCAATGATATAATAGAAAACATAAGCTCAGAAGTATGATGTGCAAATACTGAACGTTAATAATTGAAAGAGCGTGTTAAATCATTAGGAAAATGTGTTAAATCATTAAATCATGGTTCACAAATCGTTTAAGTTCTTTTTTTCGAATAATATTTCAGATTAAATTCAAAATACATTCACTTTGCAAATATAAAATAAAATCTAACAACAAAACCATAAACCTTTTATTTTTACAGTTTGTCTTTCAAAATACGAAAGACGATTGAAGTAACTGTAGCCAAAATATCAATTTTGCAATAAATATAATATTTATCTTCATTAAAACTTCAATTAAAATGCACAATAATAGAGATGTTTGCATCCCAAGGTGTTTACACTTTAAAATGTAAACTGTATCACGTGATCAAGTTTAAGAGATCATGTAATGGCCTATAGAAAGGTCGGGTAGCACATTGAGTGAAGGTGGTAGGTATTGCAATCTTGTTCCAGCCTGCAGCTGCCTTAAGCAGGGAATCCCACTGTAATGTGCTGATGGATGGCACAAAGTAACATGACTTACCAAAGTTACATGTACTCAACCAGATTGGAAAAATACGTAAGTACTAATGATTTTAATTTTAGATCTTTTAAATATAACAGAAAAAATTGTATAGTTTGTGATGTTATAAATAATAATTGTATCGTAAGTAATACGACAAACAAATGTTTTTCATTAAATATTAATAATAATTGTAACTGCAATAATGCAGGTGTAGTGTATCTAATACAATGTTCCTATGGATTGCAATATATTGGGAAAACATATCGATGTTAAAAACGATATTTCGTAAAACAAAAAATGTCAAGCATGCCGGAACTTCAAAGCTCGTTATTTGGCAACGATTTTCAAGCAAACAAGGAAGAAGCGAATGTTCCTGATAATCAATTCTCTTCCAAAGGTAGGACGGACTCTCAAGTAAGTGGTGATTTTTGTTTTCTAGACTCGGGTAAGGGGATATTACCCCCTATTCCAAAGCTGGCACACTTGTGCATAATACAAGCGTCAAAACCTATAGTTTTACAAGCGTCATAATACAAGCGTCAAACGTTTCTTCGTGATTTTATTAGTCTTCACGACAAAAGAGTTATATTTAACTCTGTTAAGGTTTATCCCAACTCAGTAAAGATTTATTTTACTAACGCCTCAATATTGGATGAGTATAAGGCTTATTTACATAATACAAGCGTCAAACGTTTCTTCGTGATTTTATTAGTCTTCACGACAAAAGAGTTATATTTAACTCTGTTAAGGTTTATCCCAACTCAGTAAAGATTTATTTTACTAACGCCTCAATATTGGATGAGTATAAGGCTTATTTCGAGGAGCATTATCTTGATCACGGGTCGATCATTATCAAGCCGCTTTAATGTAGCCTTAAGATTTCGAACTTTCTACTGTACTTAGACGAGGATGACTCGAAAAAGCTCAAGAGTCGCTTCAAATTGCACTCAGGTAGGCAGGCACTGGGGTAGGGGGCGAGACCCTCCCAGTTGGATTTGCGAATGCTGACTTAGATAGTAGACTACTATTATCGCGTTCCTCAGGCAACCCCTTTATGGGTTTGAACTTAAAATTTACAATAATTATAAAAGACAGATTAACGTTCCCCCACTGTCAAAGATGCTACTGCTGGGGACATTAGAGGTCTACATGCAGTAAGGGCCAAACATGTGGGGTATGTGGAACGACTGAGTGTACCCACATGGTCTGCAATGAAAAATGTCTGGCACCCCCTCGTGCATTAACTGCCGTGGGGATCATCCTGCATGGTCGCGCAAGTGCGCCTCGTTCAAGAAATATCGTCAACGATTTATGAAACCCCCGTCTCACTCCTATGTAGAAGCTGCTGCTCCAGTCGGAATGTCTAACAACGACATCCTTACAATTTTGGCGAATCAAAATCGCACAATCATCGCAGAGCTAAAGGCATTTTTTCCCTCTCGTCACTCCTACTGTCACTCAGGTTCCAGTAGACCTAAAGTCAACCCCCCCCCAAACTAAGAAGAGGGGGGTTGTGCCAGAATGGTTCTCCCACTTAAGGTGACAAAGATTCTAAATGACTAAAGTGCCTCTCAGGGAAATGAAGATATTGCCTTGGGAAATCTGGCCTGTGATGGGGCTAGTAGCAAGGGGCAACCCTCTTGCACCTAGTTCTGTCTAGGTTGGCATCCCTCTTCCAACTAATTTAACACAATTGTGAGTAAACACGAGCCTTTTTCACTGAATATTCTTCAGTGGAATTCTGGAGGTGCTTATGCCCTTAGACTTTTATCTGGTAGAGACGCAGATGTTATAGTCCTTCAGGAGACGCGGCCTATCCGTCTCCTCCAGGACATTACTCGACACATCCCAAAGCACATTTATACCCACTATACTCCGTACATAACTCCACCTCACTTCTCTTCATCTCAAGGATTCTATACCTTAGTTAAATGCTCACTAAGGTCTTTCCTCCTGCTGAATTACTCTTGCCAGCCCTGTCTTGTTTGGAAAGCTTCACTCGTTAAATACGGTAAACGTCTCAGTCTAGTCAATGTCTACATTCGTCCAGGGGAGATTCACAAGAACCGTGCACTCCTGGATGGGATTTTTGACGGCGGCTGTGACATGATACCAGGAGATTTCAACGACAGAACTGGTCGTTAGATAAACGCATCGATACGCAGAGCTAGGAACGGTTACTTCATTCATAAACCACCGTCCCCTCCTTTAATTGCACATCAACGAATTCAATCCTCGAAATTTTACTACTCCACTCGAGGTGGTTTCTCAAACCCCTCTGTACGGAGCAGTCGCGTTAACAGCTGTCCACCTCTCATGACCTCATTCGTTGGCGGAGAGAGCAGGTCACGCTGCTGAGAAGAAGGTTTCACTTTGATCCAATCAGAGTGGCCTTCTTTCAGGCGGCTATCCAACGCTTCCCCCGGATAGGAAATGAGAGTCTAACCGAATTCAATACCTACCTCTTTTCGCAAGCTACCGTGATTCTTTCGACTACATATAAAGGTCGCATTTTCAATCCCACTCCCACAAAACTCAAAGTCCTAGCCAAATTACTAAACCTCCCTAATCTCTCTGCTTCCGCCAGACAAACTCTCTCGACTGAATACTGGATCACTAGGTACAGGTTCCAGCTGAGTAAGGATAAGGCGAGTATTGCCCGTCTTAAGCTGGCTCTGACTTCCTTTTAGAAGGTATTCAAGAAGGAGAAGTTTGTATGTTGGAAGGATAGAGCATTGGGTTGGATAGGTAAGATAGGCCTCGATAAAGTTTTGGAGGAGTCACTAGCCCATCACAATTATGGAGCCACTCAATCACCTCAACCAATCCCGCCCTGGGGTGACTACAGGATATGTAGTCACCTCAGGGCGTGTCATCTTCGGGTATGTCAGCTTCTGACTGCCGATCATAGAAGTGATGTGGCTGTCACAATGCTATTAGCCTCCCCTTCCGATGTAGCAAGCATCAATATTAGTAAACTTGTTTTTATCCTTAAGGTTAAATCCTGCTCTTGTCCTAAAGACCTGCGTCCCATCTCAATACAAAATGCCCTCGTGTCGATTTACGAGAAAGCGCTTGCGCGTAAAATCCGCGACCATATGTTAAAGGCGTAATTTGATCCCTCCTGGTTTTCATGGGTTTGTCGAAGGTCGCTCGGTCCATTTAGCAGTTGGTAAAGTGCATCAGTTCTGTCGGGAAAATAGCTATCGTCTGGTAGTGGCCGTTTTCTTGATTTCTCTGCTGCATTTGACCGCATTTCCATTCCCTTCGTGATCTCTTCTCTCAGGTCCCTCGGGATACCTGCGAGAACAGTGAACAGGGTGGAGATACTGCTGTACACCAAGAATTATATTATAAAGACGACCCTGATGCGCGTCAGTTCTACCCTATTACGGGCGTGCCTCAAGGCTACCCTCTTTCTCCTATCTTATATCTTGCTGCTTCCATCATTCTATTCAAAATATTTAAACGTGAACAACGTCTAGTGGTGTACGCTGATGACACCACAGCCCTGTTCACTGGACACAGGTGCAAGGACGTAGTCTCTAACATCAGCCGTTTCTTTTTAAGATTAAAAGAGCAGCTTCCACCTTCCAATTTTATTTTAAACTCCGCCAAATCGCAGGTGGTCGTCTTTCAATTCAACCCTGCAACATAGCAAAAGCTCAAGAGATTAGCACTCTCTGCCCTCTCCTCCATATTTGCCCATGAACCACTACCTGTCTTCACGAGTCGAGTAAAATACCTAGGGTTCACCGTTACGGGGAACTGGTCGGCGAACGCTAACCTGGATAGACTTAAACTTATCCTGAAGAGAGCAAGATGGGCCCTGAATCAGGCCCAGCATCTGTCGTCAAATGGGAAAACCCAGGTACGGCTTTGGGGTACCTGTGCTATCTCGGGGGTAGTCTTATTTTTAAGAGGACGTCCCCCAGAGCAAAGACTAAGGTTTCTTAAACTCCTCGTATCTCGTTTACCAGCATCGTTCGCGCCGATTGGATTCTCCACGGGTGAAAGTCCCTGGGTAGTTCAGTCGGAAAGCGGCGTGTTGGATTGGTTTGGGGCTCAGATCTCAATAGATTTGGGGCCGTGAAAGTTTGGAAGACGGAAAGTGTTTATAGGTCTGCAGACTACATTTGACTGTTTGTTGTCTTTGATTTATGACATTTTTTATGTTACTTTATGTTATATACTTTGTTTTTTCTATTGAGAAAATCTTATTATTATAATGTAATATCGTAATACCCCTCATAGTGCTACCGGTAAACCGCCGTCGGAAATGTTAAAAGGATATAGGTTATCGACACTATTGGATCGGATAAAGCCTACACCACAATCGACAATTCACCACTATCAATAAAATAGCAAGCCTTAATTTGATAATAAAAGTAAACCTCGGCAGTTCGAGTTCGACGAAAAAATATGGTATCGAAAAAACAACACCAAACCATGGTCACGAGGACATATAATCGACCGTAAATTGACTTAAAAGTTACATGTACTCAACCACATTGGAAAAATATGTAAGTACTAAAGATTTTAATTTTAGATCTTTTGAATGTAAAAGAAAAAATTGTATAGTTTGTGATGTTATAAATAATAATTGTATTGTAATAGATTCCACCAGCTTGAAAAAAAATAGATTTCAATTTTAGATCTTTTAAATGTAAAAGAAAAAATTGTATAGTTTGTGATGTTATAAATAATAATTGTATTGTAATAGATTCCACCAGCTTGAAAAAAATAGATTTCAATTTTAGATCTTTTAAATGTAAAAGAAAAAATTGTATAGTTTGTGATGTTATAAATAATAATTGTATTGTAAGTAATACGACAAACAAATGTTTTTCATTAAATATTAATAATTGTAACTGCAATAACGCAGGTGTAGTGTATCTAATACAGTGTACATGTGGATTGCAATATATTGGGAAAACATATCAGATGTTAAAAACGAGGTTTAGGCAACATATATAATATATAAATCATAATAGTCAAACTATATTTCATAAACATATGAGATTAATATGACATGATATTAAAAACTGAAAGTTGTTTATTTTAGAATATGTTATTGAAGAAATTAAGTCAATATTAAATCAAAAGCTATTGGAAAGAAAAGATTTTTGGATTAAAACGCTTAATTCCATGTACCCATTAGGATTAAATGACGTGGTACAAGGAATTGGCAGAAGTAGTATAATACATAATAAACAACTATATTATTATAATCCGGTTAAACGCAAACCAAGAAGTCATGGCGATAACAGGAATTAGAAATATTAAAACACTTTTTAAGAGATAATAAGCTAAAAGATCTATATGTAAATATAAGTTTTTCTAAAAATATCAATTGTTCAATAAATCAAAGATTAATAAACGAATATGGTATGTTAAGTTGTATAATAGACAGTTATTGTAATACAAAATACTATAATCGTACAATAAATGTTAATAATAACAATAGAAAATTTACATTAATCATAAAATTCATTAATAAATGTATAGATAGCAGAAATATAGCCGGACTTTTAAATAATTCTAAATTTAAAGAAATAATAGGGTCAGATTTAAGTAAATATATTCCTAAAATAAGGTATAAACTCCTACCACCATTAGGACGAAAAATTTATCATTTTAATAATTATAAAAAATATGAAATATTATATGTAATGATATCAGAAACATTATTCTAACATAATTCTACCACACACTGTGTACAACTGAAACCTCAATAGCGAAAGCAGGTTTGAGCATCCAAGTAGATGGTAAACGTTCCCAAACACGCCCAAAAAAGCGATGGCTCGACATACAACAAAAGGATTTACAAGCTGCTCGATTGTACCCAGATCTGACCCACAACCGTGCGAAATGGAGAACGCGTACATTAAGAACCGGCCGTTTCCATACGGGATTAACGGCAAAAGAATATATAAGTTTAAATATTTTTATAATTAAGTAAATATATTCCTAAAATAAGGCATAAACTCCTACCACCATTAGGACGAAATATTTGTAATTATAATAAAGAATTAATATCAATATGTAACGATAATATTAGAAACATAATGGAAACAGAATTCAATTGTAAAAGTCTTAGTTTTGATAAAATAAATGAACATGTACCAATAATCTAGAATTAATTGAAAATTGTGAATTAAGAAAGCGTATCCGCCTTGATTTAGAAGCCCACAGAAAAGTTCTGTGGACTATTTACGTATAGCTATTTACGTTGTCAATAAACTAATCAGTGCAACGATCCTTCATTTTTAATTTGCGTTAATTTATAGCAAAAGTGTCTTGCTCACTCATTTGTTTGTCGATACATTTTTATTAGTGTTAATCATTTTGCAGTGAAGTTACAATCGGAGGATCAAAGAAGAACGAAATGCAAGCAAATTTTGATAATTTTTTGGAAGAATCTCAGGTATCATCTACTTTTTCTACGAACGAGGTAAGAGATTCTTTAACCTCCACTGAAAATAATAGTATTGGGGAACTTCCCCCTATAAAATCATTGCGCCATAACTTATTCAATCCATTTCTGAGAAAATACACTGAAAAATTCATCAACAGAATCTTGTTTAATTCAGTAAAATATTTCGAAACAGAAATAAAACTTTCATTCGTATCTAATCACTTTGGCAAGGATTACGAGGGATTCTTCAAAAAGGATCTATCGCACTTAAGATATCTACAATACAAGCCAATTTTGGCTTCGCTTAAAATTAATAATCTTCCTCCACACCTTGAGGAAAAAGATATCGATTATTTAAAAAAAATTTAATATCTCTAACTTCAGAACGGTAACGGGGAGGAATGGCTTCCCCTTGCGATTGCCTTCGTCACAGCCCCTCTTGATACGGCTGATACGCTAACTAAATCTGCTTGTAACCCCCTTTTGGTGGCACAATCTGAAGTTTACTCTACTAAGTTCAGACGACATGACTTTCCACCACTGCAACACTTTCCACCGATGGGGCCATTGGGGATCCGGGTGTGGTAAGATCAGTTCTTGTGAGGTTTGCAGCTTGTCCAGCTGTCATCATGTCAGAGGGAAGTGCTCCGACCCACCAAAGTGCTCCAACTAATGTGGAGCACACCCGACATGGTCAAAAAAATTTACCGATTTAAAAAACTAGAAATCCCGACACCTCTCCTCATACCCAAAAAAGATTGAAAGCGCTAGCTTTGGAGCAGCAGCTGGTAGAATGAACGATAGCGATATTTTACAGCATATCAACGCTAACATACGAGAGATTTTTTAGCAATTGGAGTCGCTGTTCAAGAAACATGGTGCATCAATCCTCTCAACTCCAGTACCACCAAGCAAGATAGGAAAACTTATGAAGTCTAAGACTGAAAAGTTGCGGTAAAATTAAGAAATGAACAAAATGCCCGTGGGCAAGTGTCCTTCCTAGTTGGGGCATGTAGTGGAGAGAGCGACCTTTCCGCCTCGAGCTCCGTCTCGGCTAAGGCAATACAACCCAGCAAATCTAGCGCAATGCAAAGTACTCGTGAGTCTTTTTCACTTAATATTCTTTAGTAAAATTCGGGAGGTGCTTCCGCCCTTAAATTTTATCCGGTAGAGATCCACATGTCATAGTCCTTCAGGAGACGTGGATATCCGTCTTCCCCGGGACGTTACTCGATTCATTCCTAAGCACTGTTATTCACGCTATACTTCGTACATAACAACACCTCAGTCCTCTTCATCTCAAGGTCTTTAAACCTAGTTAAATGATCCTTAAGATCGTCCCTCTTGCTAAACTTCTCTTGTTCAGCCCTGTTTGGTTTAGTAGTTTTACTCTGTAAGAACGGCAAACCACTCAGTCTAGACAATGTCTAATCCGGCCTGGTGAGATTCGCAATGACCGTGACCTCCAGGATGGGGTTATAGAAAGCGGTTACGACATGGTACTTGAGGATTTAAACGACAGAACTGGTCGTTGGATTAATGCAGCACTTCGCAGAGCCAGGAACGGTTATCTTATTCATAAACCACCGTCCCCTACCTTTCATTGTACATCAACGAATTCACCCCTCGACTTATTACTGCTCCATGAAAGGTGGCTGTTGAAAATTCACTGTACAGAGCAGTCGCGGCAACATCTGTCCACATCTCATGACTTGATTCGTTGGCGAATTGAAGACGATACGCTGCTTCGAAGAAGATTCCACTTTGATCCTATCAGAGTATCTTTCTTGCAGGCAGATATAAAACGCCTCCCCCGAATTGGTAATGAGAGTCTAACCGAATTTAATTCCTACCTCTCTTCGCAAGCTTCCGCGATACTTTCGATCTCTCTGCTTCTGCCAGGCAAGTTCTCTCGAATGAATATTGGAGCACTAGATATAGGTCCCAACTGGGTAAAGATAGGGCAAGCATTGCTTCCCCTAATCCAACTCAGTCTTCCTTCTGGAAGATATTCAAGAAAGAGAAGTTCGTTTGTTGGAGGGAGAGGGCATTGGGTTGGATTGGTAATATAGGTCTTGATAAAGTTTTGTAAGAGTCACTATCCCTACATAATTAAGGAGCCACTCAATCATCTCAGACAATCCCACCTTGGGGAGACTTCTGAAGTAGGAATTTATCTGTCACAGTTATCCTTAACTCCTGGGGGACTTTTCCGGGCACCTCCCAATCCGTCGCTTCCCATTCTTCTTGGGTCTGTCAGCTTTTGACAGCAGAACAAAATAGAGAAGTGGCCGTCACAATACTATTAGCCTCCACTTCCGATATGGCCGGCATCGACATTTGTAGACGTGTTTTTATTCCAAAGAAATATCCGGTATCTTATCCTCAAGAACTGCGGCCCATTTAGATTCAGAATTCCATCGTGTAGATTTACGAGAAAGTGCTTGCGCTAAAATCCGCGATCATCTAAGTGAGCAAAACTTAATCCTACCAGGTTTCCATGGGTTCATCAAAGGTCGCTCGGTCTATTCGGCTGTAGGTGAAGTGCATCAATTTTGTTAGAAAAATAGTCATCAACTTGCTGCGGCTGTTTTCCTTGATTTTTCTGCTGAATTTGACCCCATCTCTATTCCCTTTGTTATCTCTTCTCTTAGGCCCCTTGGTTTGCCTGCGAGAATTGTTAACTGTTGAGATAAGGCTGTACACCAAGCGATTCTGTTATGAAGACGACCCTGATGCGCTTCAGTTCTACCCTATTACGGGTGTACCTCAAGTATCACCTCTTTCTCAAATCTTATATCGTGCTTCTTCCGTTGTGCTCTTTAATATATTTAAACGCGAACAACGTCTAGTGGTATACGCTGATGATACCACATCCCTGTTCTCTGGACGCAGGTGCAAAGATGTAGTCTAGGACATCAGCCGATTCTTTTTAAGATTAAGAGCCCGGTAACCCAAGTCCAATCTTATTTTAAACTCCGTTAAATCGCAGGTGGTTGTCTTCCGTAACACCCCTGCTAAAAGCAAAAACTTAAGAGATTTGCACTCTCTGCGCTCTCCTCCATTTTGACTTATCAACCTCTCCCTACCTTCACGAGTCGAATAAAATACTTAGGGTTCATTTGAACGTTGAACTGGTCAGCGAAAACTGACCTGGATAGACTTAAACGTATCCTGAAGAGATCTAGGTGGGCCCTGAACGGACCCCGCATTTGTCACTAAAAAGGAAAACCCAAGTTCGCCTCTCAGGACTTGGAATATCTCGGGATTAGTCTTCTTTTCTAGAGGACGTCCGTCAGAGCAAATGCTAGGGTTTCATAAGCTTCTCATATCTCGTTTACCCAGCATAGTCCGCCTTGATTGGACTTTTCGAGGGGGGTCGGGGTGAAAGACCCCTGGAGGGCTCAGATCCCACTGGACCTGCGACTATGAAGATGAAGACTTCAATAGATTGATTAGAAGGAAATTTTTGACGTTATTTTTTCTTTTTTAATTGACTGACATTTATTACATTGTCTCTATTTATTAGGAAAATCTTTATTTATTTATTATATTCACTTAAACGCGAAAGTAATGCTAACGGGATTAGAATTGAAACAATATCAGTGTAAGACACTTTCGCAATTCATCATACAGTCCACAATTTTAATAAATAAACGAATGTTTAAAAGATACTTTAGATTGTCGTCCCACATCGTTTTTAAAAAAGAAATGTCATCCGCCGACAAAATCTTTTTTGACTAATACTTCGGTTTTCTTGTAAAACATTATCAAAGCAATTGTATAAATGTTTTTAAAAGTCAGTTCTTTAAAATAAGAAATTGCTGATTATTCTGGGTTTAAAAACATACTTTTAATTGATTCGTTAATGGTTTCACAAAACAACCGAAAAATGAAAAAACAATGGATTGACGGCGGATGACTTTTTTTTTCAGTAAAAAGTGTTTACGTTAAATTGTTTACGTTCTTTCTCACAAGAATGAAGTTGTTGATTTTATTTATGGTTTAATATTCGAAATTTGGTGATTATTTAGATTACATGCAAATAGATATTGAGGATTTTTTAATAGGAATTTAGAACATCAGTATTAGACACCTTCAAAATTCATCACGTAGTCCACAATTTAAATAAGTACATGAAAGTGTTTACTTTAAATTGTTTACGTTTTTTCTCACAAGAATGCCGTTGTTGATTACTTAATTAAAATCTAATTTGCATATTTGAATCTTAAGAGGGACAAGTATAAGTTGTTTGTTATCGTCATATTTTGATATGACGTTAACAAACTGTACAATTTTAAAAGCACCAATTAGCAACTAAAATCCAATTGATTAAGTAGACAAAACTGTTCGTTACTAATTGGTTAACTAGTTAATTTGACCGCTTCGGATTATTCAAGCAGTTAAGCAACACCATTAACATTTCCAAACACGCCGACTACAACAACTACCTCGATTACAACAATTACGCCGACTACGACAACTATCAAGTACCACAATTACGCCGACTACAACAACTACCCCAAGTACGACAATTCCGCAGACTACAACAATTACGCCGACTACGACAACTACTACAAGTACGACAATTACGCCGACAATGACAACTAACCTAAGAACAACAGTTACGCCGACTACAACAACTATCCCAAGTACGACAATTACGCCGACTACAACAACTACCCCGAGTACGACAATTACGGCGACTACGACAACTACCCCAAGTACGACAATTACGCCGACTACGACAATTACGCTGACTACGACAATTACGCAGACTACGACAATTACGCAGACTACGACAATTACGCCGACTACGACAACTACACAAAGTACGACAATTACGCCGACTTCACCAACTACCCAAAGTACGACAATTCCGGGTTGCCTGCGAGAATTGTGAATAGGGTGGAGATTTTGTTGAACACCAAGCGATTCTTCTATGAAGACGTTCCTGATGCGCGTCAATTCTACCCTATTACGGATGTGCCTCAAGGATCCCCACTTTCTCCAATCTTGTATCTTGCTGCCTCCATTATACTCTATAGAAAATTTAAACGCGACCAACATCTAGTGGTATACGCTGATGATATCACAGCCCTGTTTTCACGACGCAGATGCTAAGATGTAGTATCGGACATCAGCCGTTTCTTTTTAAGATTTAAAGATCAGCTACCTGATTTCATTCTTATTCTAAACTCCAGCAAATCGCATGTGGTTGTCTTTCATAGCACCCCTGCGACCAAAAATAAACTTAATAGATTAGCACTCTCTGCACTCTCCTCCATTTTGCAACCTCATCCACTCCCTATCTTCTCAAGTAAAATAAAATACCTGGACTTCACCGTTACGGTGAATTAGTCGGCGAAAGCTGACCTGGATATACTTAAACGTATCCTGAAGAGATCTATGTGGACCCTATAACGGACTCAGCATCTGTCATTAAATGGGGAAACCCAAGTGCGCTTCTGGGGTACTTGAGCTATCGCGGGATTAGTCTTCTTTTATAGAGGACGTCCCCCGAGCAAAGGATGTGGTTTCTCAAGCTCCTTGTCTCTCGTTTACCTAGCATAGTCCGCCTCGATTGGATTCTTGGGGGTGAAAGACTCCGGGTGGTTTAGTCGGAAGGCGGCGTGTTGGATTGGTTGGAGAGCTCAGATCCCATTGGACATGAAGCCTTGAGTTTTGGCGAAGACAAATAACGACATTTTTTGTGATCTCTGATCTGACTTGTTATAGTTGTTTTTTCTTCACATGTTAACCCTGAACCTTGTATTATTTATTTTAAAAGAAACTTTATTTATTTATTTATGATACATTTTATTTACTAATATGTTGATCTAGTTAGAAACAGAGGCTATTTGCACTATGAGAACTGGCGATGTTGGTAGTAGTGATGAAGAGAAGGATTCTTTTCAGAGAATTGTAATTAATTGTTAATTGTATCTCTAAAACTGTCTATCTAATTAAATTATGTGGAATATTTGCAGACACGTCGGAAGATCTCAAAGGTGTGTTGTTCTTCATGAAATCTTCCGTCTTTAATTCAACGATAACGTAAGCTTTGTAATAACATTATACAAAATTGTTTGTATCCGTGTGTATTGCATTTCCTATCACGATCTACTACAAGTTGCCGGAAGAGTGTGCAGGCGATGTTTGAAACACGTTCAAAATCGATAATCTTAAAGACATCAAATTAGGATCAGGAGCAACTTGCACAGTTATACCAACTACAGATATTCAATCGAATCTCGGTATGTGTCGTATCCCTTAGCGTCGTCGCTATAATTTATTTGTGAATTTTCAGTGCCTGTTGCACCTGCAGATTTTATTTCCGACGAAATGAGGAATTGTTGCGAAACCAACAATTATGGTAACGATTCATCGACATCAATTGCTAGTCATCTGGTTACGCGCTTGTTTTAGAATTTGCGGGAATTTATAGGATAATGATGACGTCAAAGCTTTTTTCTCATTTATTTGCTAGACTGTATATGCAAAATAATGTAATGTTGATGTGCTCGAATGCACATAACTTTTTTCTTATCGCTTTATTCAGATTAACAATGTGTTGGCTGACAATCCGACCTCACTGCATTCTACGTCAAAGTTGGTACGCAGGGCGGTTGCGTCGATCGATACTCGCACTTAATTAATCGATAATTAACGACAATTGAATTTTTATACTTAGGTTATATAATGTTAAATTATACTGCAAGAGGACAGATGATGGTGAAGAATGCTTAAAGTTATTTAAAAATAAATTGGAAGCAGTTATTAGCTTATACAAAAATGAAACATATAATTATAGAATCAATCTAAAATCTAGTCGAGAACCAAGAGGTAAGATTGATCAAAATGCTGGTTATTGCTAATAAGCGAGTTTCTCTGCTGTTTTAGTATCGAACACATTGACAAAATGGTCCGAGGTTATAAATGAGAGAAACGAGAGAGAAACGAATAAATTAAGTAACATTATAAAATAAAATTATACTCACTAGTCGATGAATAAACAATTTAGAACAATGGGCCAAAATCACGTTCACTGATACTACGGATGTTGTCGAAGGCTACAGAGATGACCTGCAGAAAGCGGTATATGCTCTACGTCTAATCGGATATCAATTCCTGAATTATCGCGTTTTAGCTGTGTCGTAAACTAGAAGAGTACGCTAATAATTCTTATTACTACATCAAGATAGCATATTTCGATTAAAGTTTAAAGCAAGTAACTGCTGATTATCCGTTTACACGTGAGTCGGCTATTAAACTTAACACAGGGAATTTGAAGTAATACTTTACCTTAAAAATGGAAATGTTTTATGTAATAAGGATTGTGAAAATTATTTGTATAATAATTTTAAAAATCTACAAATTGACTACGGCTGATTGCCAATAATTCACATATGCAATAATAGAATTATCGGAAAATTTAAAAAAATTCGGGTAAGATAAAAATTGTTTTCACAACGTTCTACTTGTAAGCGATTGTAAGCGATTTAAAGAATGGTTGGAAGTTGAATCAATTAAAGGCAAATGCAGTACTTAGAATAGACGAAACTGAGTTTCAACGATGAAAGTCGATTTTTGTTCAACATTTACTACATAACCGCTAACATTGACATTACCAATATTATAGAAATAAGTGACATGGTGACTGAAAGTCGTGAATCGAAGTCCAGTCTATCAAGCAACACCATTTTAGTATAAATGCCGTATTTCGTAAGAAATCCTGGACCGTTGTTTACTCAGCACATCCGTGCACTACTATTATACATGCCGTATCCATTAAGGATCCAACGAGTGCAGCGACAATTCAGCAACAACCTCTGCCTAGTGTTTAAGGATGGTCCGCACAGCAATTCGATCTGGTTAAGAGCGTAAGCCTCAGACAATTAAGCAAAGTGTCGGAAACGCCTTATATTCACAATGTCACAAGGCAACCGAAACGACCAGTTGGTACCTTCATTTCTACTTGATGAGTGTTGCCGGGTACTCATCATTTTAATGCTTAAACGATCGTCTTAGAAGTGACATGGTGACTGAAAGTCGTGAATCAAAGTCCAGTCTATCAAGCAACACCATTTAGTATAAATGCCGTATTTCGTAAGAAATCCTTGGACTTTTTACTCAGCACATCCTTGCACCATTATATAGTTGAAATCAGGAAAAGCAGATTATTTATGACAGTGTAAATATCTTCAAACGTGTATCGATTTCGTTCGAATCTTCTTCAGTGCAATGTAATTTACCAGAATGTTGCTAATTATATCTTTGTTATTACATGTCATTCCGCAAAAGAATTGTTCGGTGAAAATTACACGTTGAAAAAATTCTTTATGATTTCATTTTACGCCAAATGATAAACACTGGTAGTGTTCAGATCGTATATGTCTGTCATTAGCTGACTTATACATTGGTGTTCTACATTTTTCTTGCCGTTGCGCAATATTATTCGGTATAATTGTACATGTACGTTTCTAGTCGGAATTTTTAACTTAGTGGTATACAACTCTATCATTAGCTTTTGTAAATCGCTTACAGCTCCTTTCACAAGAACAGAGTTGTAAGTTATAGGATTTACATTTTTTATTACAGTTATTCCGTACTTATCTTTCAAATCCTTGGCATCCTCTTCCTCTGCGAACAAAGTGACATCCCTAAGGATTCCCGTAGCACGCAGAAAAGTGTCAGTGACTTTGATTCCTTTTATTTGTTGTAGCTTTATCCTGAATGTTTCGTTTATATTTACATTTTTGAATGTTATTCTGGCAAAACCATATTTCAACATCTACCGCCCAAAGATACTCTCCTGAGAGATCTTATCTTTAACGCTATCTCTAATATTCTTTTGAAAGGTAGTTTTGCCTCCGTCATTATCCCAAATTATTTTCAGCGCAAAAGCGTCCTGCCTTATTGGCAGGAGCATCTTTTGCGCTGAAACTTCCTTCTCTACCTTTTTCATAAGTGTATTAATCGATACAGGTGATTTGCGTTTTTTATATCTTGTATTTCACAAGACATGCGATTTTTATGCTATAAGTGAAAATAAAGAAGAAGAAAAAGAAAGAAACAAATAAGATATATATGCACAAAAAATAGTTAAATATGCACACAAAAATATATATGTGCAAATAGAAACTATAAGCAAAAAAGAAAAAACAAACTTACCCTATCGTCTGAAGCCGACCAATTAGGCTATTAGGGTTTGTCAAGATAGGATCAACTCTTGATAGGAAATTAGCTCAAATAGATTTCTTTGAGGTGGAGGATACTGCTTGCGAATAATACACTTGCACACTAAATTGAAAGCTGATGATGCAATTTACCAGAATGTTGCTAATTATAGCTTTGTTATTACAATTCATTCCGCGAAAGAATTGTTCGGTGAAAATTACACGTTGAAAAAATTCTTTATGATTTCATTTTACGCCAAATGATAAACACTGGTAGTGTTCAGATCGTATATGTATGTCATTAGCTGACTTATACATTGGTGTTCTACATTTTTCTTGCCGTTGCGCAATATTATTCGGTATAATTGTACATGTACGTTTCTAGTCGGAATTTTCAACTTAGTGGTATACAACTTTATCATTTCCAGTGCTTTTGTTTTTAATATCGTTTCAACGATTGTTCATGTTTTCCCTTAAAGATCAACCGGTCTCGACGACATATTGTTTAGTTATGGAAAACACTGTATTAGATAAATTGATCCTGATGTCGCACATTGATATATGCATTGTATGTGAAGAAACGTGTTTGTTGCGTGCATTTATATGTGCTTATCTGTTTCATAATGCTACATGTTTTGCATCTTGGATGATCACATGCTTCGGACTTATGTTTTCTCACATAGTGTCATTTCCATTTCTAGAGGTAGTGTATCAGTATTTCTTTTACTGTCTTGCCGCGTATATAATATACTATTTGGCGTTAAATTATTTCATAATGAAAAGCCATGACATTTTACAGTTAACTATGCCAACGAGAATAGCGAAAGCAGCATTTTAGATACATAAATATACAAAGTTTAATTCGGAAAATTTTAAACAGACTTTTAATAAAATTAAAAAGTTTAAAATTGTAAAATGTTTCGATACCTTTTACAATAATATCACATTAACTTATCTTTATCATTAACCTTGGAGCGTATCCCTTATACGCTCCAATTAAAAAGGTAGAGAATCGAATAACACACAAACAAATACATGTACACCCTGTAAACGACCAAGATGTAAAACTTGTCCAGTTATGAATACATGTCATGAATACATTAATCAACAGACTAATCTTAAATACAAATTAAAATATCCATGTACTTGCAAGGATAGAGGTGTAGTTTATTTAGCAGAATGCATTGTTTGCAATGCACAGTATGTTGGTGAAAGTTCGAGATGCCTTTCGGAAAGACTAAATAATAGGATAGCTGATATACTGCACAAGCGTAGCACTCAAGATGCCGCCATTTTGGTATTTTAATTTTCTCTGATAAATAGATGCTCTGATAAATAAATATTCCATATATTTCTTTTGTTTTCCGTAGAGTAGGTGGTATCACTGGAGATAGATATTAAAAAAATAGAGATAAAGCTTGGATTTCATTGAAAAAATAAGGAGTTGATTACAGTTGGAAGTTTAAGAATAGATGGAAAGAGGTAAACATCGTAATCCAGGATAGATTGTACTTTATCAGAATCAGAAAAAGTGCCAAAATATTAATAAATAATATGCCAAAACACTAATAAGTAATAATCCAATATATTAATAAATAGTACGCCAATATATTAATAAAAAATACGCAAAAATATTAATAAATAATACGCCAAAATACTTATAAATACAGTCTTTTTTAGTTTTATAGACAACTTTTTTCAGTTTTATAGGCAACTTTTTTCAGTTTTATAGGCAACTTTTTTCAGTTTTATAGGCAATTTGTTTCTATTTTATAGGCAACTTTTTTCAGTTTTATAGGCAACTTTTTTCAGTTTTCTGGTCAACTTTTTTCAGTTTTATAGACAACTTTTTTCAGTTTTATAGACAACATTTTTCAGTTTTATAGGCAACTTTTTTCAGTTTTATGGTCATTTTTTTCAGTTTTATAGAAAACATTTTTCAGTTTTATAAACAACTTTTTTCAGTTTTATAGGCAATTTGTTTCAGTTTTATAGACAACTTTTTTTAGATTATTTTTCAAAATGTTTTACCCTCAATGGATATATCTTTCGATGAAGGTAGTGATGAGTCAGGTGCAGTAAATAAGAAAAACCTGACCATTAACGAGGAAGAGAACGTCTAAGCTCGTAAAAAGAGGGTTTCAATCAATGGAAACACAGTTAATTGTTTTTTTGGGCCTGTTTTGTAAAAGCTGAGCATAGTATACAAGAGATGCATTCTATATTAAACGTCTCCAAAACCACAGTTAGAAGGCTTTACGAGAAATATTTAGAGGGAAAACTTCATAATTCAGCCATCTTTGTTTCTGCTGGGGATAAGAGGTCAACAAAAAAAGATTTTTCGTTTGAAAAGAATATCTTAGCATCAGAGCTAGCTTTGAATCCAAGCACTTCTCTTAAGGTTCTGAGTGAGAAGTTGCTAACTTATAATCCAGAAGGTTCCTATTCACTTCCCACTGTCTCGAGGATAATAAAAGCAATGAACTACACAAGGAAAACGCTGACATTAGTACCTATAAATAGGAACAGCAATGAAAGGAACAAGGCAGATAAAAAATCGTAAAATGAGAATATCACGAGCGATCCTACTATTACCTTTACCGATGTTTAATGATTTACCAATTTTTATTTATAATACTAACTTTTTGATAATATTAACGGTAACTTAAAAGGTTAATGATAAAGATAAGTTAATGTGATATTATCGTAAAAGGTATCGAAACATTTTACAATTTTAAACTTTTTAATTTTATTCTACATTTGATTGTGTAAAATACGAACAGCACATAAATAATAATGAAGATTTTCTTTATCAAAATTAGTACATGGAGATATAAGTGTCTTAAAAAGAAAAGAAGAAAAAGAAGATGGGTCAGATATTCCTCGTATTTCGTTATGTTTAGTCCTCCAATTTATGGCCTAAGGTCCAGTGAAATCTAAGCCTACGAGCCAATTCAACACAACGCCTTTCGACTAAACCACTCGGGGTCTATCACCCCCGAAGTGTCCAATCGAGGCGAACTATGTTTGGTAAACGAGGGACGAGGAGCTTAAGAAACCTTAGCCTTTGCTCTGGGGACGTCCTTTGGAAAATTAGACTAATCCCGAGATAGCCCAGGTGCCCCCAGATGCGCACCTGGGTTTTACATTTCAATGACAGATGCGGGGCCCGTTTCAGGGCCTACCTAGATCTCTTCAGGATACGTTTAAGTCTATCCAGGTCAGTTTTCGCTGACCAGTTCACCGTAACGGTGAACCCCAGGTATTTTACTAGACTCGTAAAGACATGGAGTGGTTGATTAGTCAAAATGGAGGAGAGCGCAGAGAGTGCAAATCTCTAAAGTTTTTGCTTCTAGCAGGGGTGTTACGGAAGACAACCACCTGCGATTTAACGGAGTTTAAAATAAGATTGGACTTGGGTTACCGGGCTCTTAATCTTAAAAAGAATCGGCTGATGTCCTAGACTACGTCTTTGCACCTGCGTCCAGAAAACAGGGATGTGGTATCATCAGCGTATACCACTAAACGTTGTTCGCGTTTAAATATATTAAAGAGCACAACGAAAGTAGCAAGATATAAGATTTGAGAAAGAGGTGATACTTGAGGTACACCCGTAATAGGGTAGAACTGAAGCGCATCAGGGTCGTCTTCATAACAGAATCGCTTGGTGTACAGCCTTATCTCAACAGTTAACAATTCTCGCAGGCAAACCAAGGGGCCTAAGAGAAGAGATAACAAAGGGAATAGAGATGGGGTCAAATTCAGCAGAAAAATCAAGGAAAACAGCCGCAGCAAGTTGATGACTATTTTTCTAACAAAATTGATGCACTTCACCTACAGCCGAATAGACCGAGCGACCTTTGATGAACCCATGGAAACCTGGTAGGATTAAGTTTTGCTCACTTAGATGATCGCGGATTTTAGCGCAAGCACTTTCTCGTAAATCTACACGATGGAATTCTGAATCTAAATGGGCCGCAGTTCTTGAGGATAAGATACCGGATATTTCTTTGGAATAAAAACACGTCTACAAATGTCGATGCCGGCCATATCGGAAGTGGAGGCTAATAGTATTGTGACGGCCACTTCTCTATTTTGTTCTGCTGTCAAAAGCTGACAGACCCAAGAAGAATGGGAAGCGACGGATTGGGAGGTGCCCGGAAAAGTCCCCCAGGAGTTAAGGATAACTGTGACAGATAAATTCCTACTTCAGAAGTCTCCCCAAGGTGGGATTGTCTGAGATGATTGAGTGGCTCCTTAATTATGTAGGGATAGTGACTCTTACAAAACTTTATCAAGACCTATATTACCAATCCAACCCAATGCCCTCTCCCTCCAACAAACGAACTTCTCTTTCTTGAATATCTTCCAGAAGGAAGACTGAGTTGGATTAGGGGAAGCAATGCTTGCCCTATCTTTACCCAGTTGGGACCTATATCTAGTGCTCCAATATTCATTCGAGAGAACTTGCCTGGCAGAAGCAGAGAGATCGAAAGTATCGCGGAAGCTTGCGAAGAGAGGTAGGAATTAAATTCGGTTAGACTCTCATTACCAATTCGGGGGAGGCGTTTTATATCTGCCTGCAAGAAAGATACTCTGATAGGATCAAAGTGGAATCTTCTTCGAAGCAGCGTATCGTCTTCAATTCGCCAACGAATCAAGTCATGAGATGTGGACAGATGTTGCCGCGACTGCTCTGTACAGTGAATTTTCAACAGCCACCTTTCATGGAGCAGTAATAAGTCGAGGGGTGAATTCGTTGATGTGCAATGAAAGGTAGGGGACGGTGGTTTATGAATAAGATAACCTTTCCTGGCTCTGCGGAGTGCTGCATTAATCCAACGACCAGTTCTGTCGTTGAAATCACCAAGTACCATGTCGTAATCGCTATCTATAACCCTATCATGGAGGTCACGGTTCTTGTGTATCTCACCTGGACGGATGTAGACATTGTCTAGACTGAGGCGTTTACCGTTCTTACAGAGTGAAGGTACTAAACAAGACAGGGCTGGACAAGAATTGTTTAATAGAAGGGCAATCTTAAGGATCATTTAACTAGGTTTAAAAGACCTTGAGATGAAGAGTAGTGACGTGTTGTTATGTACTGAGTATAGCGGGAATAAATGTGCTTAGGGATGAATCGAGTAACATCTTGGGGAAGACGGATAGAGTGCGTCTTCTGAAGGACAATAACATCTGCATCTCGACCAGATAGAAGTCTAAAGGCAGAAGCTTTTCCCGAATTTCACTGAAGGATATTTAGTGAAAAAGGCTCACGAGTACTCTGTATTGTGTTAGGTCAGCTGGGTGGGATTGCCTTATCCCTAGACAGAGCTAGGGGTGGACTTTGCCCTTTCCGCCACCAACTCTGTCCGGGCGAGCACTTGCCCATGGGCAGTGTCTTTATCTGTCATTGAGGCGCCTATTTTGCCTTTTAACATTTTTCCAATCTTTATGGGGGGAACGGCGTGTGCCGAGGCCCCCTCTTTTTTGATTCTGAAACTGCAAGTTGTTACGGTATTTCAGGACGAGTATAAAAAACCGCAGTTAGGGCGGCCACCATATCCTCTACCCTCTTTATGGCGGATTGTATCTTGATAACGGTGATACGAACGATGTCAGTGTCGGACATTCTAGAGGCAGTGTGGGAATACGATTACACTTTCTTAGCTTGTATCTGTCTGTCGAACGTGTTTCTATATTCTTTGAATCGCGTGCATTTACGCGACCATGCCGCATGGCTTCCACCACAATTAGAACATAAGGGCCGAGGTCTGCATTTATCTCTAGATACCAGGCTATGGCAAGAGGCAATATCATAGACGCCACAAGTTTTTGTGAGAGAACAGTTATAGGCCCAGTGCCCCCACCCATGTCACTAGTTGCAATGCGGGTATCTTAGGTCTTCTAAATTCAGGATAGATAAGCGCAAGTTATACCCAAGAAAGGGGTTGAAATTTGATTTAGTTAAAATTTTTGCTTGCTCAATCGGGGCAGAACAAAATCCGTTTGGAAGTGTAAATCCACTTTTCCTTGTGACTTGTCTAAAATTGGTAACTTTAAAGACTGACTCCAAAGCATCTATATTTTTCTCTTCTAACTGCGAGGGAAGATTAGTAATTTTGATTGAAGCGAGAATGGGTTTGGAATGAATGTCACCCATTCGTTTTAGATTTGAATTAAATAATGTCATATATTCCTTTAATATATCGGCAGTGGAGAAAGAGATCTTAATCTCCGACTCATTTAACTTTACAGAATTAAACAGTATTCTTTTAATGTACTTGTCAGCAAACGGTCTGATAAAAACTTTGAATAGATTATGCCTTTCCACAGGCTGTGTCAGTGTTATAACAATCAAATTTTTGAGTTTAGGAATAGGGGGAGTACCCTCGCACCCTGCAAATTATCAGAAGTAACAACACTTATCCTGATTATCAGGATTGGCAGAAGAAATCGTCTTTTTTCCTTGTTAGTTTGTCGATTTTGTTTGAATTTTTGCTTGAAAAATTGATCTCGTTCGATCCTCCGAAACTAACTTTACTGCACATTTTTTATTGAGTGAATAAGAAAAAAGAAATTGATGCTCAGGTCTGTCAATTTCTTTCTTGATATTCTTAACCTACGTTTGGGTGTGTGTTTAAGTTCTTAAAATTTTTGTTCTGCACATAAAGAATTCCAATGATATAATAGACAACATGAACTAAAAGTATGCTGAGCAAATACTCGACGTATACAATAGCACCAGCGCGTTAAAAAACAATTTTAACGTAAATTAAATCATTAGGAAATGTTTTACAAATCGCTTAAGTTATATGTATCCGCATTATAATTTAGATTAAATTAAAAATTCATTCTACTTTGCAAATATAAAATAAAATTTATCAATAAAACCCGAAATATTTATTTTTACAGTTTGTATTTCAAAGTGCCGAAGATGATTGCAGTAACTGTAGACAAAATATCAATTTTGGAATTTAAGTTTCGGTTGAACCTTCCAGTTCTTCAAACTTCATTAGCGTTTTATTCAAAAAGTAAATTGTCTTGATCCAGAATAATACCGAAATAATTTAAGCTTTAGCATGTTTTTTTTTAATTCTTCTTTTGTTGAGCAGTTTTTAAACGTTATCGTTGCAAAACCATCTTTCAAAACGTATAACTCAAAGATCTCTTACCTTATCTTTCAAAAAGTGAATTGTCTTGATGCAGAATTATTCGGGGCAGTAGTGGTAGAATTCAATAAAATATTTATTGCGAATTCGATTATAAAGCAATGTATCTGAACGCTAAGAGTTTACATTCTCTTTCAATATAGAACAATTAATTTTTTAAATCTGCTCGTAGCATCTTTAAAATATGAAGTACAAAAGCGACAAGTTACCTAACAATACTATAAACGGAACACAATTTATAAATGCATAATATGAGCAAAACATTAAAAGACAATTACAAAAAGACAATTACAACCGACTTTCTTATTAAAAGACAATTACAACCGACTTTCACTTAAACCTTTCGTTAGAGATAAAGTACGCTCATCTACCTTGATACTCCGCAACCTCCGTCAAGTTCGTAGATTGATCGATTTCCCTTCTTGTATGACTCTCATATCATCTCTCCTTTTTTCTAGACTCGATTATTGTCTTAGTCTATTTTCCAACTCACCTAAATCCACTCTTCTTCCCCTACAACGCATCGTCAACGCAGCTGTCCGAATTCTCCTCCGTCTTCGTCGTTTTGATCACACATCCTACCATCTTGCTTCTCTCGATTTGCCTACAATTTATTGTCGTGTTCAAATTCGTCTTCTTATCGTTGCTTTCCGCCTTGTAACTTTTCATACCCCTTCATTTCTCAACCTTCCTTTTCTTGATAATTCTCGTCCTGTTTACTGTTCCTTGCGTTCCTGTAATTCCCTTCTTTTACATGTCCCAAACTACTCTACCTCCTTTGGACTCCGCTCCTTCCTGGTGGCTGCTCCTCTATCGTGGAATCATCTGCCCATTCATATACGCCAATCAACTTCCCTGCAGTGCTTCAAACGACAAATCCGATCCCATCTGAACAATTTAACTGCTTGACTTTCTCATTTTTGTTTGTGGACTTGTAAGCGTACAGCTTGTACGCATTTGCCACATTAAATAAATTTGTATTATTATTATTATTAAAAAAAAAAAAGATTAGATAGAAATGGCTCCAGAGTATGCACCGTATATTATTATTAATACATACCAAAGCCAAAAGGCTAAAATGTTGCTGAAATGTTACATTTGGTCATACCTATTTTTTGACGATTTTTGAAGGAACACATGTAAAAGTGTCTTTAGAAAATCAAATATTTTGGTATTCTATTATTATTCAAATACATACCAAAGCCAAAATGCTATTCAGGCAGAGTCCGAAAAAAGAAGAAAAGCAAATTGTCAGTCAACGTAGCTAATTAGGGTATTCCAGTGGTAGTGTTGAATGGCGGCATTGTTCATGTATCCATTTGTAGCATCGTGATTTAAACGTTCTCAAACTAAGGGCTGCAACGACTTCCTCAGGCAACAAATTCCACATGTTAATTCTTGTCCTTGAGAGTCTATACACTTTTGGTAATCTGCCAAATCTAAATTTATACAAGACTCTGCTATGTCCCAGCAACTGACTTACCCGCCTAGTGATTACATCGGTGGGATAACCCACCGCATCATTCGACATATGCCATAGACATAACATTTCCAAGGATATGAATCTCTCACGTACCGACAACATCCCAATACGACTTAGACATACATAATAGTCAATACCACTTAAGCCAATAGAAATAGAAGTTAGATCAATAGTTTATAGTTTCATAATATCATGCGAGATTGATAGTTGCTAGCGCGACTGCTCAATACCTACGGGCTTTAACAGCCACTTCTCGTGAAGAATTAGTTTGAAGCATTAGAAGTGACAGAGCCTGCAGTTTGTTGATCGAAGCCAGTTTATATTTAAATTTAAGTTTCAGTTGAACCTTACAGTTTTTCAATTAGTGTTTTATTCAAAAAGTGAATTGTCTTGATGCAGAATTATTCGGGGCAGTAGTGGTAGAATTCAATAAAATATTTATTGCGAATTCGATTATAAAGCAATGTATCTGAACGCTAAGAGTTTACATTCTCTTTCAATAACGAATAATTAATTTTTTATGGGATTGAATGTGCGAACTTTATAGATGGGCGAAAGTTGCTTGCAATGAGAGCTTGCAATGAGAGTGGCCGACACATCATCAATCCCAGACGACGAGCTGCTTGACTGTCTGAACGCTATAATAATTAGCCTTCCAAATAATAAACAAATGTGTCTACATTAAGAAAATATGTCTACATTAAGAAAATATATAAATAATAACACGTATAAAAGCATATAGCGTAAATAAATGCGTAATAAGTACGTAATAGCGTAATAAAATGTAAAAAACACTCGTCAACACTCATCAGTAAAACGAAGTTGCCACACAGGCAACCGAAACTGGTCGTTTCGGTAGCCTTTTGACAGTAAAATAAGGTATTTCCGACATCTTGCTCTAACGTCAGAGGCTTCCTATCTTAACCAAATCATTTGCTGTGCAGACCATCCTTATCTACTCAGCAGAGGTTGTAGCTGACTGTTCGCTTCATTTGTGAGATCCAAAACTTAAAAGAAATGACAAGTCTAGAAGTGACAAAGAGCCTGCAGTTCGTTGATCGAAGCCAGTTTGTATATACACAAATGAATATTGATTCTCTACTAACAACAGATAAAAGTATTTATTTTTGACGTTTCGGTCTTCTCGACCTTTTTCAAAAAATTGTGTACTTTAACTCTTTAATTATATATATACTTAGTATTATCTCTACTCAGTGTGGTATCACATTTAATTACTTTATCATTTATATTTAACTTTACCTACTATTTATAGATTCGTGAATAAAAGCCATTTATTCTCTCTGGTTATCACAATTTTATTCAACGAATTGTCTTGATGGATACTCTGTTCAAGTCGGATACACTCAAACTAACGACAGACTGTCCTGAAGCAGAACGCGAATGGCGTCACTGGCGATATCGCTTCGAAACATTTATCAAACGCATCAAAATGTATTCACAAGATGACAAACTTGATCTCCAGAAAATCTCAATTTCCGCTCAATTATTCGACAAGATTGACGAGTGCCTGGATTATGATTCAGCAATGGATGTCCTCGACAAAGCATTCATAAAATCTACAAATTCGGTTTACAAACGACATCTACTGTGTTCTGCACGACAAACTCTCGATGAATCGATATCTAACTATGTGGATCGTCTTGAAACACTTGCGCGACAATGCACCTTCAAAGATGTGAAAGCTAAGGAGCTGCGCGATATTCTTATTTGCGATTCATTTATTACGGGTTTACAATCGAACGAGATTCGTCAACGCATACTCGAGACTAATGACATCGACAAAGAGAAAGCTTATCAAGTCGCTCGAACGATTGAAGCAGCTCAAACTCAATCAAACGAATATCGACACACATCCGAATTCACAGTAAATGCCTTAAGGGAAACCAAAGGTTCAAAAGGAAATACTGATATTTCTGAAAGTGAAGAATCTATTGCCGTAGCTCAAAAGATCAACAAGAAAAGGTGCTACTTTTGTGGTGGAGTTATGCATACACGAAATCGTTGTCCAGCCCGGGATGCTGAATGTTCATTCTGCTTAAAACGTGGACACTACGAAAAAGTTTGTCGAACTAAGTTGCTTCGATCTCGACGAAAATACAATCGTAGTACTCGACCATACGCGTCCGACTGTGAATCACTTAATATCATATCCTGTCAAAATGCAAATGGTGATGCATCTAAACTTGACGACATGACGGTACAAGTTCGCGTTGGAACACAACAGCTGGATGCTCTTATCGATAAAGGGAGCTCTTCCAACTTTGTCGATTCATCAGTTATTCGAAAACTAGGTATTCCTACAGAATCTTGTTGTGTTAGGACTTCCATGGCTAATTCATCATTTACATCCGTATGCAATAAACGATGCGTATTACCGATATCTTACTGTGACCGAAACTATACTGACATTCAATGCTTCGTCATGCCTCATCTTTGTCGTGATCTCATACTTGGTCATCCATTCCTGCGCTTGCATTCAAGTGTTTCCATTCGACTTCGAGGAAATGCTAAGCAAGAAACATTAACCATTGGGCAACTATCGAGCATGGAAATCGATATACCATCGTTATTTTCAGACGATTTTAAAAACTGGAAACCTGCAGCAATTCCGTCCCGGCGCCGTAATATCGAAGATCGCCGCTTTATTGCTTCGGAAGTAAAACGGATGTTGTCCGAAGGCATCATCGAGCGCAGTCGCTCACCGTGGCGTGCGCAAGTTCTTATTGTAAACAGAGAAGGACGTCGTCGTCTAGTAGTAGATTACTCGCAGACCGTAAATAGATTCACGGTCCTCGACGCTTATCCCATGCCCCGAATTGACGACCTGATCGACACCATATCGTCCAATAACGTGTTTAGCACCCTCGATTTAAAAAGTGCTTACCATCAAGTTCCTTTGCGAGCAAACGAAAAATTCTTGACCGCATTCGAGGCAGATGGTCAACTCTATCAATTTCAGCGTATGCCTTTTGGACTCACGAATGCTGTAGCCGCCTTCCAGCGAATAATCAACGAGATCATAGAGAAAGAAAACTTAACCGGCACCTATTCATACCTCGACGATATCATTGTGTGCGGCAAAACACAGCAAGAACATGATACAAATCTGGCCAAGTTTCGTGAAGTTGCTTCTAGGTACCGAATAACACTAAATGAATCGAAATGTATGATTAATAAAACGATGATCAATATTCTGGGATATCAAGTTGGTAGTGGTATTAAACGGCCTGATCCTAATCGTGTCTCACCTTTGCGAGAACTGCAGGTACCTCAAAATAAACGTCAACTGCGAAGAATTGTCGGCCTTTTCTCACATTATTCCAAATGGATTCAAAATTTTTCGTCGCAGATTCGTCCGTTAGCTGAAACCACGATATTTCCTATTACACCTGCAGCAAAGCGCTCATTTGAGATAATTCGTGATCGTATTATTTCAGCTACTCTAACACCCATTGATTTCAATAAGACATTTACAGTAGAGACTGACGCATCCCTTTATACTATCGGTGCTGTATTAACGCAGGATAACAAACCCGTCGCATTTTATTCGCATACACTTAGTAAGAGTGTCGTTAGACATTCCGCTATTGAGAAAGAGGCCCTTGCCATCGTTGAAGCATTGCGATACTGGAGGCACTATTTGTCTGGACGAACTTTCAATGTTCTAACAGATCAATGTCGGTTTCATTCATATTTAACAGGAATCATAAGAGTAAAATTAAAAATGAAAAAGTGCAAAGATGGCGTCTCGATCTATCTGAGTTCAAATATTGTATACTTTACCGGCCTGGAAAGTTGAATTATGCGGCCGACTCAATGTCTAGGGATATTTGTGCTTCAAGTTGCGGTTACTTTAACAAACAGAAAGATCTCAAGCTTCTTTATGAACTTCACGCTACGCTTTGCCACCCAGGAGTCAATCGTTTGTATCACTTCGTTCAATCGAATCAACTTCCATATAGCACTGAATACGTTCGTTATGTTGTATCTCATTGCGTTACCTGTTCGTTGTTGAAACCAAACTTCTTCAAGCCTCCAAAAACTGCCCTCATCAGAGCGACACGACCTTTCGAAAGAATTTCACTTGACTTCAAAGGTCCTTTGCCCAGTTCATCAGGCAAGAAATATTTGCTTACAGCCGTCGATGAATATTCTCGTTATCCCTTTGGATTTGCATGCCGTGATATGTCCGCTCAAACAGTGATAAATTGCCTGCGTGGTATAGTGACAATATTTGGTCCACCTGAATTTGTACATTCCGATCGCGGGTCTTCCTTCATGTCGAAAGAATTCTCTGATTATCTGGAGAGTATTGGCCACGGTAGCAAGTCACTCTTCTCCGTACAATCCGTTAGGCAACGGACAGATCGAACGCTATAACGGTATATTATGGAGCGCTGTACTTTTGCGGCTTAGAGACTACAATCGTCCGGTTGCTGCTTGGGAAACGGTCCTCGCTGAAAGCCTTCAATCTATTCGAGGACTATTATGCATCTCAACTGGCTCGACACCTCATGATCGAATCTTCAACTTCTCTAGACGCCCATTAATTAAATTCAATTCACCAGAATGTCTCTGTCGTCCCGGATCTGTATTCGTGCGAAACTTCTACAAACACAACAAATACGACGATAAATTGCTCAAAGCTAAACTGATAAACGCGAATCCAAACACGGCTCATATCGAACTTCCATCTGGGAAAGAAGCAAATATTTCAACTCGACACCTATCTCGTTATCCTTCAGAAACCTTTTTGTACAAGGATCCAGACAGTTCGGATATTCGTAGTTCGGGATTGTCAAGGGACGGGGATGACGACTGTCAAGATAGCTTCGATAGGAACCAGCCAGACTATGAAGATGATAACAATAACGGAAAGCAATATGATGCCACTGACAATATCGATATGAACTTGAGTTCAAAGAGGACATCAATTCCTGAGGCAAACCATCATCCCGTGACAACTAGAGAATTCTACCGACGAAGTACAAGAAGTCGAAGAAGTCCTGCATACTTCCAAAACTATCACATGGGATGAATGTGGTATCACATTTAATTACTTTATCATTTATATTTAACTTTACCTACTATTTGTAGATTCGTGAATAAAAGCCATTTATTCTCTCTGGTTATCACACTCAGCTAGAGTATATGTTTAGAGCTCCAGTATTCTTTCAAAAGTATTTTCAGAGAGAAAAATATTGGGTAGATGTAGCATTTTTACTCGGACTATGGGATTGAATGTGCGAACTTTATAGATGGGCGAAAGTTGCTTGCAATGAGAGCAGGAATTAATTCGGGTCAAGCTATATTTTCTTACAAAGAGGAAGATTCAGTCAGCTGCCTGGTAGAATGCCAATTTCATTGGATCAAAGTGAAACCTTCTATTAGCAACGTATCCACCTCTAACCGTTAAAGAAGTAGGTCATTCGAGATGGATAATTGCTGACGCGACTGAGTAAATTGAACCGATAATTAGAATCGAACAAATAGAGATTTAAAAGGCTTTATTCAAAATCCGCTAGAAATAGAAGTTAGATCAATAGTTTATAGTTTCATAATATCATGCGAGATTGATAGTTGCTAGCGCGACTGCTCAATACCTACGGGCTTTAACAGCCACTTCTCGTGAAGCATTAGTATGCAGAGAAGAGAATTTGTTGCTTGATTATGCTGATACGTTTACGTTCTTCCACAGCGTTATCGCTAAACATGACATGGCTTGACAAGATTAGTTCAACATGAAAAAATATCTTAAGTGGCTCTTTATTGAGGTTAGAAGACTAAGAACAGAAGTAAGGTGTGTTATGC
The DNA here is from genome assembly GCA_012934845.2 of Pomphorhynchus laevis. Lineage (NCBI taxonomy): Eukaryota > Metazoa > Acanthocephala > Palaeacanthocephala > Echinorhynchida > Pomphorhynchidae > Pomphorhynchus > Pomphorhynchus laevis. The sequence continues at coordinate 64,515 of WNNJ02003693.1, forward strand.
ACGGAGTATAGTGATTGGTTACATGCAGTGTTATAAATCGACTAATGTCATTGATGAGACCGCATCGATTTAGTCTTTTGAAGAACTATAATGTCAGCATCTCAATCAGATAGAAGACGAAGAGCAGAAGCACCCTCCGAATTCCACTGAAGTATTTCAATGAAAACGAATCTTGAGTACTTCCCTTTGCGCTGGCTCCTGGTTTTTTGAAGACAGGCAAACTAGTCGGCATTTGTAGTAGGAGATTTCCCTCTCCCCTAGACAGAACCTACAACAGGCCCGAAATTCCCACTTGTGCAGTCTATGAATATTTAGCTGATGGAAATATCTTCATAACCTTATCGTCGATTGTAATGGGACGTTAATAAATAGAGACACGACATCTGCTGTGACGAAGTAGCATGTATCAGCGTGAAATTTTCTGATTAGTGTAGCAAATTCAGACCCATCTTTCACTCTCGTTTGACTACGAGTTTTATATTTTTGTAATAAGGATTTTATTATTTTTGATAATTCATGATTGAAACATGCATATGACGCGATGATCGGTCTAAACGATAGATTTGGTTTGTGAAGCTTTGGTAGCAAGTAAAGAAAGCTTGCACAGGCAGCCGTGGATCTAGATTTTTTATACATCAAGGCATCTAATTTTTGCTCCTTATGTAATTTCAAAAGTGTCCGGTTAAAACCTTTTTTACGTTTTTGAGTTGGGTCGTTTGTCAACTTGATAAATTTTCCATTCGATAATAACTGCATCCCGTTTTCTACATAATCTGTAGTATTTAAAATAGTCATAGCCTTCCCTTTGTTAGCTTTGCAAATCACAATGCTCTTATCTTTCAGTAAAGACTTTACTGTATCTCTTTCATTTTTTCACAAATTGCCTCGCAGTTTTCGGATTGCTTGTTTACAGTTTGTTTGCTGTGAAACAATTTCGTTGAATAAATTTGGAGGTAGTGAACCTAACAGGACTTCAGAATCACATCTTACTTCAGTTATCCTTGCCTTGTACGTCGGCACGAAGTGAGGTCCTCTGTTGAGCACAGCGATTTCCGTTTCTGTAAGTTCTCTTGTAGAGAGATTCTTAAAATTGTTCACTGTCTTATTGTAAATGATTCGTCTTTTTATGAGATACGAGATCTTATTGTCCTTTTTGTAGAAATTTGCTCATATATGGATGTCTAGTGATCCTTCTCAAAAATTACAACGTTATCTTTTTCTCTAAAATTACAACGTTATCGAAATCGATCTGGTTTCGATAACAAGATCGCAGATCTCTACATGGAAGGATGAGATAAAGACATTTATATACGCCTTTCAGCACTTAAATCATATCGGCGATACGTAGATGACGTATTTATTATATTCAACATAATTATGAACACTGTAATTATACGAACGGCGCTAAATGAAAAGGCCCCATCGATACAATGGGATGTAAAAGCTGAAGACTCTTCAGGCTGTTGCTTGTTTTTGGACATTGAGGTGCAGCGGAGGAATCGGATAACCACAAAGCTTTTCCGGAAACCTGGTATCTCGTAGAAACCAACGCATTGATCGAGCTATATACCATCCAAATATAAACTATCGGCAGCTACGGTGTTATTCCTTAGACCAAAGATGATATGTTCACAACTTCACAGAGATACAGAGTCTGACAACGTATCGAACATGTTAAGTGCATGCGACTATCCACAATGGGCGATACGTCAAGCCAGGTCGAAGGCAAACAGAATTTTATACAACAAAAAGAATAAGATAACACAGTGAGCCGCTGATATGAAAAGCTTTATAAAGTCGATGTTTATTAACGATAGATGTCTGAATTGACTAGAAGATATAATAAAGAATAATAAAACTAGGACTGATACCATCCCAACAATTTTCTACTCTGCGAAACCAAGCTTGATATCCTTATTCAAAAGAAAGCCTATAAAATGCAGACAAAGGTTGTGGTTTACAAAAATTAATTGTACGGATTGCAATGCATTATATGTTGGGAAAACAAAACGACCGGTGACAACACGTGTAAAGGAGCATCACAATATATGTAAAAGAAGTGACGCGTCATCCGCTATCTTTAATCATTAATTAAGGCACGATAACCAGATCGATTTCGATAACGTTGTAATTTTAGAGAAAGAGCATAACAGCTTTAGAAGATTAATCCTCGAATCTCTGCACATTCATAAAACGGAAATATTGATGGACGGAAACAAGTTAAATTACAATTTAAAGCTTCCGCACGACTCGATGGACTGAGATCGAAAAGCATTAAGTGTGATTCTTCCATGTTTAGTTACTAGATAGTGTATAAAAGCTGTAATACTGCATTTTAGACTTAATTTTGAGAAGGATCCCTAGCTTGATCAAAACGTCAATAAAACATATACGTAATTCTATTTTTCTATCGTTAATAAACATCGACTTTATAAAGCTTTTCATATCAGCGGCTCGCTGTGTTATGTTATTCTTTTTGTTGTAAAAAATTCTGTTTGCCTTCGACCTGGCTTGACGTATCGCTTATTGTAGATAGTCGCATGCCCTTAACATGTTCGATACGTTGTCAGAATCTGTATCTCTGTGAAGTTGTGAACATAGCATCTTAGGTCTAAGGAATAACACCGTAGCTGCCGATAGTTTATATTTGGATGGTATATAGCTCGATCAATGCGTTGGTTTCTACGAGATACCAGGTTTCCGGAAAAGCTTTGTGGTTATCCGATTCCTCCGCTGCACCTCAATGTCCAAAAACAAGCAACAGCCTGAAGAGTCTTCAGCTTTTACATCCCATTGTATCGATGGGGCCTTTTCATTTAGCGCCGTTCGTATAATTACAGTGTTCATAATTATGTTGAATATAATAAATACGTCATCTACGTATCGCCGATATGATTTAAGTGCTGAAAGGCGTATATAAATGTCTTTATCTCATCCTTCCATGTAGAGATCTGCGATCTTGTTATCGAAACCAGATCGATTTCGATAACGTTGTAATTTTAGAGAAAGAGCATAACAGCTTTAGAAGCTTAATCCTCGAATCGCTGCACATTCATAAAACGGAAATATTGATGGACGGGAACAAGTCAAATTACAATTTAAAACTTCCGCACGACTCGATGGACTGAGATCGAAAGGCATTAAGTGGGATTCTTCCATGTTTAGTGACTAGATAGTTTATAAAAGCTGTAATACGGTATTTTAGACTCAGTTTTTTCGGAAGTTTTGTTCAAGTTTTCGGAATCAAGAGCTATATTGGTGTTCAAGTTTTCGGAATCAAGAGCTATATTGGTGTTCAAGTTTTCGGAATCAAGAGCTATATTGGTGTTCAAGTTTTCGGAATCAAGAGCTATATTGGTGTTCAAGTTTTCGGAATCAAGAGCTATATTAATAGCTGAAAGGTGAGTTTTTGCTTTTGATAGTTTTTGTTTAGTTTATTAATTTTTTATATTTTATTTTTTTTATTTTTATGTTTGTTTGTTGTATTTGCTTTTTGTTTTTTGTTTCTATTTATTTATTCATATATATAAGTACATAAGTACAGTTGGAAGGAACTAATTGCCTTAAGCCAGTTGGGAAGAGAAAATCTTCTTCCCAGCTGGAGGAAAATTTAAAAAATATAGAAAAAGAATCTTCAGTGCAAAAGAGGCTCTTGCCTATAAAGCAGGACTCTTTTGCAATTAGAGTAGTATGTAAAGAAAACCATAATCTAAACAAAAAATAAGAGAGATAGAGAGGGAAATAAGAAAAACTGTTCGAGGAGAAATCTTCGAACGGTTTTTCAAAAGAGATAATTTCTACCGAATCTCCTTCAAAAGCTTAGCTTTGAAAGATAAATTCAAAGCGGCTTTAGTTGGAGAAGAGGGTATAGAAATTATCGACATTACTCCACAAGTGACGGCTATTCTTAAGCATGTGCCGTCATTTGCGGAGAAAGAAGATGTTTTCAGAATTCTTACATCAATATGATGTAAGGATTCTGAAAACATGCAAATCATACAATCAATCACATAGTTCCTTTCTTTTGAAGGGAACTATATGTAGTTTGAAAAAATTGAAAGAAGATGGAGGCAGCATCGCCGGACATCGAATATCTGTAAAGATATTAACAAATATTTTGTATATTGTTTAATTTCTTTATTAATTATTAAACTAAACTGAATTTAAATCTTAGTCTGATCGGCTTTTTATTTTGCTTTTATCTATAATAAGTAATTTTTTTTTCGTCAAAAAAGTAAATTAAAATTAAAAAATCTCAAAATTTTTAAGCACAAATACAAACTTTTGTATTGCTATTATAAACTAATTTTTATGCTATATAACATACTATAATTTGATCAGCCATGCTCTTAAATATTTGACGATATTCAATTTTACATTTTTTAAAAAATATTTGGAAGTATTGTTTAAAAAAATAATTTTAAAATTTCATAACCAATATCAGAGTATATTGCTCAAAATATTTACATAAAATATATCTGATACATCTCGATACTTTAGTTGTGTTTGGGTATGAATAATGCATCTTCATTAGAAAATAATTGAAATTGTTTTATTATATTTTGCTATTTGCCTCCCCCCACTACTTAAATTGTACATGTGGGATAATCTACTTAAACAGATTATACAAAATATTAAATAATATTAAATAAATATTTTAACTTCTTCCAGATGACTGATTCAACTAACTGGATATCATTAGCTCGAACTATAACGTCGGACGAAGACGCGGTTTAATTTCTCCAAGAACGCGGAGTCATTTCCAGGGGTATATAATTAGATATGCTGACAATCACTTTTTCTTTCCTTCATTAGAAAAAAAGTGTCGTCGATTGCAAGCAATGAAATTGGTGCAAAAAAGTAAATCTTTGCACTGGTATTGCTCCAAAGCAGGTTGCAAGGAATGGGTATCCGTCCATAAGAACACGTGGTTTGATGGATCCCGAATTCCATTGGAAAAGGTCATTCTCCTTGCATATTGCTGGACAAAGCAGTTAACCAGCATCAAATTTTGTAAAGACGAGTTGGGCCTGAGCCAAGAAACGGCTGTAGATTTTCGAAACTATTTTCGAGAACTGTGCGCTTTTGACGTTTTGCGCAACCCTTCATTTATTGGCGGCGATGGACTCACAGTTGAAGTCGACGAGACCATGTATAGCCGTCGCAAATACAACCGAAGGAAGGTGTACCCACAACAATGGGTGTTCGGGGGTATTTGCCGCGAAACTAAGGAGTTATTTCTTGTTGCTGTGGATAATCGTAAAGCTGAAACATTAAAAGCGTGTATTAAGGCGTTCATACAACCTGGCACATTATTCTGTCAGATATGTGGAAGGGTTACAGCGGGCTGGATTCAATGGACGGATACAATTTTCAGCATTACACTATTAATCACAGTGAGGAATTTGTACGGGAAGAGGGCCACCACAAACAGACAGTGGAAAGCACTTAGAATCAGCTAAAAAGACGGAACAAGCTGGAATGTGGAACACATAGACAAATGCTGGATTACTATCTAGTTGAATTTCTATGGCGACACATGAATATCGGACAAAATTTATTTGAGAAGTTATTCACTCTCATTCGGGATTTTGCTGTAATGTAATTATTTTCAAGAAAAATATATTTATCATTTGAAATCATTATTTTGTTAACGAATTGGGGAGAGGCAAATAGCAAAATATGATAAAACAATTTCAATTATTTTCTAATGAAGATGCATTATTCATACCCAAGCACAACTAAAGTACCGAGATGTATCAGATATATTTTATGTAAATATTTTGAGCAATATAATCTGATATTTGTTATGAAATTTTAAAATTATTTTTTTAAACAATACTTCCAAATATTTTTTAAAAAATGTAAAATTGAATATCGTCAAATATTTAAGAGCATGGCTGATCAAATTATAGTATGTTATATAGCATAAAAATTAGTTTATAATAGCAATACAAAAGTTTGTATTTGTGCTTAAAAATTTTGAGATTTTTTAATTTTAATTTACTTTGTTGACGAAAAATTATAAAAAAAACTTTCTGTGAATATGCATTATTTAAAGCTCAAACTTACCAGTCATGTCAAGATGTATAATAAGTATTTTATGTGATTTTTTTAACCACAACGCTCTTATATTTGAGATTTAATTTAATTTTTAATTTTTTCAAAAAAAAAATAAAATATGTTTTTTAATACTCAACTCGGTTTCTACAAAATAAAATTGACATAGTCGATACGCATATTTATACTGCTTAAAATAAGCCAAATGATTTATTATTTGCTTGGGAGAACCAAACCGAGAAGACCCATATAATAATATTATATTATTTTATTGTCCAATGATACGTTCGATGTTCTCTTAAATTGCTCAGGGCGTTTAATCATCTTGAGGAATAATTAAATAAGAAATTACTGTTCACGACTTTTCGATTATTGTAATAGTCTTTTTCAAGAGTAATGACGCATTGGAAGGAAGGTGTAAATACTTTTATTCAAAACTTAACTAAATGGATAATATACGCGGATGATGCATTTTGTATATTGCCAGTAAATCCTGGACTACAAATTATCAAATTATTGAATAACAGAGATCCGGACATACAATGGAGTGTGATAAGATAACATACTGATGGTGATATATCATTCTTAAACGTGCTGATAACTAAAATAGTAGCGTTACGACGGATGTAAATTTGAAACCTAATATACGCTTGTGTCTAACAAATTGGAATACACATGTACACACTAACTACAAAATTATAGGGGCTTAAACGCTTTATGATCGGAATGTTTATATATGCTCGACATTAATGGTTAGGGACAGACAATTCCAGTCAGTCTCGAAATTGTTGGAATATAGAGATTTTCTTGGCAATACGTCAAGCAATTAACCGTTGTCTTAAGAATAAAATAATAAAGATTTTCTTACAAATAATACAAGGGGGTTAATAATAGTCAATGACAATTAAGAATACAAAAACACAGCAGAAAAAACTATATGATCAGTCAGTAGAGTCTATACACTTCATGGCCTCATGTACAGTGGGATCTGAGCCCTCCAACCAATCCAACACGCCGCCTTACGACTAAACTACCCGGGGTATTTCACCCCCCCCCAAAAAAAAGAGTCTAATCGAGGCGGACTATGCTCGTTTAACGAGAGACGAGCTGCTTAAGAATGAGAATAAAATAAAAAATTATTTGAAAGCAGCACGAGTGAAAAACAAGTATTCATACCTGCAGTATTTGTCAATGATACATGTACTAACCTAAACAACAATATAGCAGAAAATATTTCGTTATACCATTTAAAGAAATCTACTCTAGCAGGACAATTTAAGAAAAACCGACATATAAGTCGACTAATTTCACTTATAAAATCCCATGTCAGAATTGTCCAGCCAAAAATATTGGGCAAACAAAACAAAGCTTGACAACGAGAATTAAGCAACATAAATATAATTTAATATTATAGGTTGTTTATAGGAAAGTTTGAACTGCGTTTGCTCTTACATTCATGTTACTGTTGCAATCTTCGCAAGTTGCTTGATAGACATTTTTGTAATTTGGTATTATTTCGTCTGCTTCTCCCTTACAATGGTACAGCCGAACTCATCAACAGGTCGTATACCGTGGTAATTCCTTTTTAAAACTATTTGAACTTTCATATTCGAAATAAGAATATTTCTGTTTGTAGGTCTAAGCCTTACCGACTAGGCTAACCATATATTGCATCTAGAAATTCTTAAGTGTATGAAACCTTCAATGTAATGAATTTCTGAAACCGCATTTTTCGAGATTCATTTAAAACATTCCTTTATATTTAGCGCTAATGTGATCAAGAGATCATTGAATCAGTGATGGTGATCCTTTGATGTATTCTTTCATTTATTTTATCAACTTTGCGAGATCACACAACAAGATTTCGGAGCAGAAACCAGCTGCGGTATCATTCATTTATTACTTCCTACTCTATACATCTTATGTGTATGATACGCATGAGAACAAGTCAATATTTTTTATTTACGTCTTAACTAAATACCATTCTTCCGATCTATAACGAAAAAACAATTAACAAATGCACAACATCTTTACTATGCTATATCTTTATAATTAAAATATGTCATAAATTGGGTTAGTAGTGACACTCAGTTCTGCATCGTTCATTAATATCCTCAATATTACTTTGTAAAATTATATATTTGAAAGTGTCTTTTACGTATTGAATTGCTTGTACAAGCGCACCATCATTATTCTCTCGCTTATTCAGAATATCATATCATGGTTGTTCATATTCGGGTGAGCGCTATAAGCAAGTCATTATAAGAAAGATTATTCCGGTTTACGATAAACCTTAGTTTCGTGATGTAAGGATTCACATCTCAAACGTTTACCGGAAATTGGTAGTTGTCCAATATTCAAATTCCATATGAATTCTTTAAGTCATCTTCATCTCCGGTTCATATTAGGGAGACATCAGAACAATATCTCTTAGAAGTTTACCGAAAATTGGTACTTGCATGTAAATTTTAGTTGTCCAACATTCAATATTGTCTTCATATGCAAAAAGCTTTATTATGATATACTAGTAAAAGAGGTTAATTCTAATGATTTAAATGTAAATCCAACATATGAACGTAGTGAGTTGAGTTTAGAAACAATTATTACAAGTCACTGTTCTATAATGTATAAAAAGGGTATAAAGTTTGAATCAGATAATAAAACTATACCTATATTATATTGGAATCCAAAATTACATAAAAATCTAATAAAATCTAGGTTCATATGTAGTGCGTTAAAATGTACATTAAAACCACTTTCTGTCTATGTGAATAAAATACTTAAAGCAATTAAAGCACACTTTAAAAAATATTGCAAGGTAATCGAAATTAATACTGGTATAAAACACTATTTCAGCATTAATTCTACAAAGGAATTTTTAGAACAGACAAAAAGAATAAATGTTCAAAATATAAATACATACGATTTTAGTACGCTTTATACAAATCTAGATTTAGTAGATATTAAAGAAGCGTTAGTAAAATTAATTAATCTTATACTCGGAAAAATATATACATATATATGTTATAATAACTATAACGCCTATCTAACAAAAATTAAACCATCAAGTAAATATAAATATATGGATAAAATTGAATTAATAGAATCCTTAAATATTTTGATAAATCAAAATTATTTAAAAGTAGGGACATTTATATTTAGACAAGTAAAAGGTGTTCCAATGGGTGGTAATATTATCCAAACTATAGCTGACTTATTTTTAAGCTTTATATAATATGAATTTGTTCATAACTGTTAAAAAATAAATCTAAATTATATGAAGATATGAAATATATGTTTAGATATATTGATAATATATATGTATTTAATTCTAATAATTTTTATTCAATAAGTGAACAAATTCATCCAGAAAGCCTTATTCTTAACAAAGCCAATATTTATGATAAAGGAGATATATATCTAGATATGTAAATTAAATTAACATCAATTTAAACTACAATTAATTTATATCGTAAAGATGACATATTTAAATTTACAAGAAACATATTTTTGCATGAGCATTCATGCATACCGGATAATTTAAAATATAATACATTAAATAATGAAATGTTAAGAATTGCAACAATTTGTAACGATATGAGATTTATTCAAAATCATTTAAATAATTTAATAGATACATATTTTAAACTAGGTTACTACAAAAATTCCATCAAACAGAAAATAGTAAAATATATAAATCAACACAATAATATTAAAAATATATTTAAAAGAATTTGCAAAAAAATTTTATGGATGGATAATAAATTTTATACTTTGTATTGGAATAAGATACTAACTATATAATCAAATTTAATCAGAGGAAATACGTCTTTAACATGTATTTTGCCCCGCTGCTATGTTGGGTAGAGGAATTAAGGGGCCGAAACTTAGTAGCATAGCAGTTCCTCCTGATGACCTATAATCTCTAATCATTATTCTGACACAACGTTTGTTATTTATTAGTCAATTTATAACAATGACTTTTATTTTAAATTTCAATTTTTTATTTTAACTTGATATAAATTATAAAAATCTTTTAACAAATATTTATTTTATTATTTAATTGTTAAATTTTGATTAAGCATTATTATGTTTTGTTTATTTTATAATTATATTAAATACGTAGACTCAGTGAGCTGACTTGAATAAATATTTAAAAATATTTATTTTTCGATAAATATTTTATTGAATTCTATAATAATAAAACAATTTATTAAAAATACATAAATGGAAGTGTCGTTTAACAAGTAAGTCCGCAAAAAAAGAAACGGTCCGTCAACAGAAAAAATAAGTCAATAACTTCTTTGTCTTTGCCCCCAACTAATCCAGAACGCCGCTTTCCGATTGAACTGCCCAGGGTCTTTCACCCCCTCCCGAAGAATCCAATCGATGCGGACGATGTTGGGTAAACGAGAGACGAGAAGCTTAAGAAACCTTAGCATTTGCTCTGGGGGACGTCTTCTTGAGAAGAAGACTAATCCCGAGATTACTTAGGTAGATCAAGGGCGAACCTGGATTTTCCCATTATCTGCACTTAATAAACAAGAAACTTCACTAACCTGGTTAGAATTGCTTCCAGTAGACGAAATATTTGATCCAGATCGTTCATTACTTCCATATTCCTCTGGAAAATCACCAAAAGTGGTTGAGCATGGAAGCTCCGACAGCGTTTTAGCATTCACTTTTGCACACATTTTTGATTGAATTCTAAGTAGTTGGTCTTTAGAACAAAACGAGTTTCTTCTTGAATAAAATAATGTTTTTGAGTGCATATCTGTTATAGCGTTTTCCACTGCTGTCATTCTGTCTGTATATATAATTGCTGTAAATAGTTAACATCGAGCGTAATTAGTTTTGCTCTATTCAAAGTGGGCAACATATAATCAGACGCTAGTGGGAAATCAATTCATAAAATCAGTATTCGAAAAATGTGCACGTCGGAGATATCAAAAGATTTTCATCGGAGAAACGATTTGGCTTTTTCAATTGAATTCAATCAGTCCAACCTTGTTTTAAATTCCGCTAAATCGCAGGTGGTTGTCCGTATGTTGTAGAATTGCTGTGACAATTAATTTTGCTCTATCTGGTATATCTCGTTCTTCAGAAAGTGATGTGTATGTTAAATGAGTACGATGAGCTGATTGATCTGATCTGATAACCAAAACGTTACAGGTTTATATAGTTCAAAACAATGCATCATATGCATAAAATCAAGTCAGTGCGTTTGGCCGCTAAGTATCACCCAAGTATCGTACTCGAGTTTCAGGTATTCGCATTTATTGGTGCATGTCGAAATATTACCCTATTCGAAAACATGAAATACTTGGTGAAATATTCGTAAATGTTGATCCTTTCTCTCAGTAGCAATCACGACATCGTCAAGATATGATGTAACTCCTTCAATGCCTTTCAATTCTGATCCATAAACTGTTGAAACACCACTGGACTCACTGGAATTCCAAAAGACATACGGGTGTACCGAAAATATGCAAATGGTGTAGATTTTTCCAATATACTCAGAGTGCTTTGATCGATATGAATTTGATGATATACGCTCCTAAAATCAGTTTGTGAAAATAGTTTTTTCTTGGCGACCTTGTTTATTGTATTTTCAATCATTGGCATTTGATATTCGCCTTGTGCTACAAATTGATCTAAGATAGTTCGAAAATCTGCACAGATTCTCACCACATCGTCTTTCTTGCGCACCACTAACTCAAGAAATGTTAGCTCAAGAAATGAGCTAACAAATCTGGCTCGAAAAGAGAGGATAGAAGAGTGGATTTATATTAATGATATGATCCAGTCACATGACTCCAAATCCGTATGTGACAAATCAGATGCGTTATTTCGTTTCCACAAGGCTGTAGCGTATCTGAAGATTTTGCAATCACAGATTACTAGTTGTCAGGGGATGCGTTTGAGATGCTGGATAAACTATTATCTGCCTTTGTTTTACACAGCAAACAAGCTCTTATACTAATATGATCCTTGGCAATCTTGATTTCTATAGTTGCTCATTGAATATGAACCCCTGACACTTCATTTGCCTTCTAAGGTATCCCATGAAAGTATCTTCGTGTATGCCAATCAATTACAAATTGGGATAATAGGCCCGGAATAAGAATGTCACGCTTTGCCATTTGATATTCCCATCTTCGAAGCAGAATATTGTCCGCCTGTTGTAGTCATCAGCTATTCCCGGACGCAAAGATACATATTGATAATATTTGTGTATATTTCTCTGTTCTCAACGGAAGGGCAAACACGGTTTTTATGGAAAGACGGTTTTCGCAAAATCTTTCAGGTACTCCGATGCAATGGATTATTACAGATAAGAATCCATCCGATTATCAATGTCGCTAGTGGTATCATACTTCTTTATGCTTGTTTCGTCTCTCCCTGGCATCATAGCGATTTTCCGTGTTTTCCGCATCGATAATATATAAACAAGATGATACTGGATGCCTCTTCGACTGACGGCGAAGGCAGGAAATTGATTTTCTATACATAGAAATAGTATATATAATAATATAGTTAATATAATATATAGTATAATAATATATTATTAAGTGAATACATATATTATTAAGTGAATATATTATTTACTAAAATAATATATTATTAAGTGAATGAAATAATTAAATATTATTAAGTGAATATAATATATAAAGAATAAATGAACTAAATAAATTAAGCTTTATTTTTTTATTTTAAACTACGCACAACTTTTCAAAGTTTCCTTCTTTTTTAAATTCAGTTTATCACTCAACAGATGCGTCAACACGTCATATTGCTACGAAAGAATTCTAGCTAAATTCTAAAGTTTATAATGGGACAAATAAATGATCCCTCCTGTCTGATATCATTTGCTCTATCCAACACGATTTTATATTTTTTATTTATACCTTTATAATCCTTTATCTACTCACTTCGATCAAATTTTAACTCCTTTTATGCCACTCCCATAATAGCTTTAGCTCTTACACTTTTGTTTATTAACGTTAACTATTCATCAATTCTCGCACAATAAATACTTTTTCTCTTCGAAATCTTACTGTTTCTGCACACTAACAAAATCCTCAACTTTTCATATATGTAATGCTTTTATTAACGTGATGTTCGGGAAGAATTGATTGACACTTCCACATTTATTTATCCATGTGTTTATTTTTTACCGTCTGTACGTTGGAGTTATCACTGTAATCGCACATGTATCTATATCGATAGATTAACATATCACATATAATTTAATTGAAATGGTTCTTCTTCTTAAACTCTTTCCTTGTTGGCATCACAGTAGGTTTTTGGCTGGCATATTTGTGGAGGTATTATGTTGTTTAAAGTGTTTTCCTTTTTAGTTATATCTAGATTTTTCTTTAGTGTTGTGAGATTACCAAGCCAAGGGTTTGATTTCTCTGGCTGTTCTTCAATGTTTCCTTTCTTGTATTTTGGAATTCTCATGTTTCCTCTGATGTTATGCTACATCCGCAATCACTATATTCAAGATGTTGTCAATTGACTCAACTTTGGAATGGATGCTATCAAATACTTCTTTAGTGGGTGGTGTCGATGCTGACCTGGATTTAACCTCAACTGAAGTTATAGGTGCTGTTTCTTTATTCTGATCATGAAATCTTTTTTAAATTATCTGCAGCCGGTTTAGTTTTATCTTAGCATCTTTTTTGTGGCTTCGTGTTAGGAATACATATCCTAAAATCGTTTATTGCCGTTCCTAGTGAAAAACTAGAAGCACTTTGCAACGCGTCTTCATACTACAGCTTGGCTACCTTGTTGTTATTAATAGTCCCTCGCCCTTTATCTTCACGGATGGAGCAAATTTCCTTATCCGTTACGGAATAAGGAGCAACAATATATAGGTTTCCACCCCGTTCAGATCCAAAAATGGTTAGTCTCTGGTTTTGGTCTTCCAACTGAGGATGAATAAGGAGTGAATGTGCTATTTTTAATGATCTCCTTACTAATTTACTTCTCTAGAGATCCTTAGCTTGAGTTTCTGTTCTTGTAATATTTATAACCATCATCATCTTCCATGAGAAATGTTGTTAGTGAAATGTTAGTGAGAAATGTTAGTGATTTATCACCTAGTATGTCTGATAAAGTAGTATGTTTGATTTTCTTCTCTATTTCTCGTTAGTCTATTAGTCTTGTCATTGAGTTTGATATGTTACAGTAATCGCAATTATTTAAACTATTTTGTGTCTCAAAAAAGATATTTGTTCTTCAATTATCATTGAAGATAATATTCTTATAATTTCTGTATAGAATGACCCCTGTCAATTTTAATTTAAAACTTATACAATTGTGTATTATCTCCCCATTAGTGGAGATACCACAAAGATCACGTTTCTGTGTAATGCGTTAACCATTTATCAAGTCTCGCACAGTAACAGTCTCTGACTGTTACTGTTTTCTGGAGGTCACAATGATTATCTAGTATTCAGTTCCGTTGTTGAGCAACTTATATGGCAGGCGTTCATCGGTCATTTAAGTACTGCTCTAACAAACTTAAAAGTGATGCATGTGGTATCGAAGGACTCGGACGTAATAAACCGTTTTCAGATCGTGTTAATTAAATGGTATTAAGGGTAGTTCTAATCCAAGTGGTATAATCTTGTTCAATCACAAAGAATGTTTTATGCTAATAATCCAGAGACATTTTCCACACTGGAACGTAAATTATTTGACAAAATAATTATTTCACTCAAATTATTCTGCAGAACCTTTAAGCAATTAATAATTTGATTAATAATTTTAAGCGATTACATGAAAAGTGGATGTGACCTACTATAAGTTTTTTAATTCACTTATGCAAATTCTTCTTTATAAAATTTATGGATATTTAATTTTTAATCCAGTTTCGATGAAGATTACATGCTTGAAAAGTTAATCGAGTTTTACTGAAAGTCAGCTAGTTCAACAATCAACTTTCTATCGGGCATAATCCCGAAATATCATTTGAGTCAATCTAATGGTCAAACAAAATATTGCAAAGTTTTATCTTACTTATTCGTAAGCATTCGAAACTTATGAAATTCAAAACCATTATAAGAAAGCATAAAATCGTAGAACCTAATAAGGCATTCTTTAATATGAATAGCAATGTTAAAATATTGATAGCAAATAAAGATTTGAAAAAATAAGCGAGTTTTATGAATTTAAGATCAGCGAGTTTTCATTGGGATTTTACGAATCTCAAGTGAGCATACTAAGAATTTGCTACTTATCCAAGACAGTAAGTCTAGATATTCGACCATCATGCATCCAATCTGCTTAAGTTAATGTTACATTATTAACTACTAAAATTTCATGTTTTCGTCTACTTAACATTGTACGAGGATCTGCTATACATTTGGAACTTTCACAAAAATCACGCAACACTGAGCAGTATATTTAAACGAATATTTAAATACATTTCTATGGGTGTAATGTAATTGCATATAATGTAAAGACTGTGAAGCTTCGTATGTTTGTCATACTCCGCAATATATTATACATATGATCAGATAGCATAAATATGCATTTAAGTGGTTAATATGAGTTTAGCGATTACAAACCATTTCTTGACCAAGAATTATATGATCAACTTCGAAGAAACAAATATTCTCCGCGTTTAAAATAGCATATCTAGATGATCGATCAGGAATCCTTATATATTTCAGTACAGAAGACGTTAATGTAATTGCCCTGCTTTCTTCCGTATATTTCATTTGCATATAAAAGTTTCGTGTAATAATTTAGTGTATTGTACATGGCGTTTTAACAAGGAAAGAAATAATAAAATAAGAAATTATTGTTTGCAAATTTTCGGCTATTGCAATAGTTCTTTTCAAGTGTTATAGCTTGACATGAAATATTGATTTTATATAAGTATCACTAAGTTCAGAATTATGGTTCATACACATTGTAAGCGGGAAGTTGAAAACATGTTCTAAAATACCGGAATTAGATTAAGTAAACATTTAAGGTCGCTGATTGAAACAGATGAGTACACAAAGTGGATTAAAAGAGTAATAGATTTACCTGGAATCTTATAGGTAGATGCACGAGTAGCATACAATGCTTTCTGTTATCATGTTTAATACAAATATAACCATCTTGCAATGGACAATTGGTTTTAACTATTAAGAAATGGTCAATCTACGACAACTTAGTTTCTACATTAGCTGCTCAATATAACACATAAAATAGTGATCGTGATATATTCTATCGAAACAAGATGTGGCTGACAGGAAGTTCTAAATAATTGAAAAGGGACAAACACATTGTACATTCGATTATTAAGATTAACCAAGACAGCGGAGTGAACTAGGTCACTTAATGTCCTTGTCACAAAAAGAGATATCAGATCAAATATATTATCAACATCAGTTAGAAATACAGGACAAAGTAATGCCAACAGTGAACTTATGCAGTAAAGAAATAAAATCCATAATTTTGTACGATTCTGAAAAGGGTGCGTTAGCACGGTTTATATCTTACTCAACAAGCTATATTCAATCAAGACTAAATAGTCAACAATTTCGTGATGCAATCTCTATACGGTACTCTATCGACACAAAAGACTGCAAAGCTCGTTGTCCACGCGAATCTGTCCTCGATACTTAATTTGCATTATCGTGCATGACAGGCGGCATGGTAATTATCAGATTGGACACAATACACAATATTATTGCTAGTTATAGGCAGGAATTAGTTAGGAAGAAGTAAATATGCTTTCTGAACGTAAGCATATTTAATTAGCTTATAATCTTACACCAAGAAAGGTCGGACAAATAGCTACAGATATCATTCCAATAGAAAATGAAATAAATACGGATAGCTTATTACTGAAAATTGAGCGTGCGGTTTCCATGAACTTTGACGTCATCAGGAGGAATTAAATCTAAATCAGATACACTTTTTAAATGTATGCGGATATATAGACTTAAATATAATCCTGTAAAATATAATAATGTATAGACTTAAACGTATCCTGAAGAGAGCTATGTGGTCTCTAAATCAGATACACTTTTTTAATGGATGCACATCAAAAAGTAACGCAGCAGAAACCATAGGACATTTTCTAAAACTCTTAAACTACTTTCTAAATTACGTATTACTGTAACAAACGCATGTATACTGCGTTTATATTTTTTAATTTGCTGCTTTATTTTTTTATTTTAAGATCTGCAAAAATGACTATTTGTTAGCAAATTCAAAGCATTCGAAAGGATTACAGATATATTAAACATCCAATTTTGCAAACAATAAGCTTCAGGCCCGTTTTATAAACCCTTTAATTACATATTATAATCACGTAAGTAATATGATTGTAAAAAATCACGATATCATAATACATTATCAACATCTGAAATCTCTATTTAGATTATAACAAAAGGTTTAAATATATCCTTAAATTAAACATTTCTGATATGATATTGGATTAGTTTTCAAGCAAAAACAATGTGGAAATACATCTCGCAGATAAATTAATAGTCATCTCTACAAATAAAGAATTAAAATTTAAACTCGAATATGAATTCCGAAAGTTTTGATTACACCAGGTGCACATAACTAATCTTAGTCAATGGGATGTTACAAGACAATTGTTGTTTTTATGCCCATTATCAGATAGGACACCTTAATGATAAGATAAAACACAATACACAACATTATTGCTACAGAAAGGAATTTGTTAGGATGTAAAGATCGAACCACAACTCATATACCTAATCTTAGTCAATGGGATGTTGCAAGACAATTGTTGTTTTTATGCCCATTATCTGATAAGACACCGTAATGATCAGATAGGACACAATTCACAACATTACTGCTAGAGAAAGGAATTTGTTGGGATGTAAAGATCGAACCACAAGTCATATACCTAATCTTATTCAATATGATGTTAAAAGACAATTCTTGTTCTTATGCCCATTATCTGATAGGACACCGTAATGATCAGATAGGGCACAATAAACAACATTATTGCTACAGAAATGAATTTGTTGGGATGTAAAGATCGAACCACAAGTCATATACCTAATCTTAGTCAATTGAATGTTACAAGTTAATTGTTGTTATGTCCATTATCAGATAGAACACCGTAATTATAAGATAGGACACAGTTTACAACATTTTTGCTAGAGAAAGGAATTTGTTGGGATGTAAAAATCGAACCACAAGTCATATACCTAATCTTAGTCAATGGGATGTTGCAAGACAATTGTTGTTATGTCCATTATCATACTTGTTAGAATGTTGCTTTAGTGCGATCGAATAATTTTTGTCTAAAATGAGAAATTGGATGCAAATGGTGGATAAGTGATGATTTGCGAGATGTGATTTTCCTGAATGGGCTATAAATTTTACCACAAAAGTAATAATATGTTTAACTTTATAATTAGGTTTAGGAATAGGATATATTTGATAAAATTTTACTATGTACAAGTGAGAAGACTATTTGACAATAGGAGGTTTCGTACCTAGGAAGCTTCGGTACAGAGTTATTTAAGATTTACGAAAATTTTAAAAATTGTTTTATAAAATATTGTAGACTAGTAACAGATTTTCATTGTAGACTAGAAACAGAGTCGTTATTCATTAAAATACAAACGACATGATAAAAGGGTTGATTAAATTACTTACGCTCATCTAATGTATAAATTTCAGATTGAAAAGGGCTGCACTAACATCCGAAATATTTAAATATAATTCACGAGTTTTTATTATCGGGAATGGTTCGCCGAAAAAGAAATTAATTTGAACTGAATGCAATATTATTCGATTTACCAAATGTTGAACATATTTATTTTTTTCAATTTGCCTTAAATTCTTAATTAAATTTAATAATAAGTAATTTTGATAAAACTATAACTGCTAAAATAAGCTAGGATAAACAATTTTAACAGAATATATTGGATTAGTTCAGTATTGCTACAAATGCTCAAAGTAGAAACATTTTTATAGTAACAGCAATGAACAATATTTTTAGAATTTTGCTAAACAAAATAATGGTAACACAATAAACTAAAAGGTTTTTAAACAGCAAATAAATAAAGATTTTGCTAACAAAACAACCACCAACTATTTTGAAAAGCATAAAGTATTAGAAAAATAGAAGGAACGTATTTATTTCTTTGCTCTTTGTTCGTGCTAGGACTTTACTTTACTACAATTTTCTACTTCTCCTTCAAGTCTTACTGTCTCAGGTCTATAGGGATGAAAGCCCCAACCGCAACAGCGCGCCGCCTTCCGACAGAACCATTTCGGGACATTCATCCCCTAAGAGTCCAGTCGAGGCGGACTATGGTCGGTAATCTCAAGATAAAGAGCTTGAGAAACCTTAGTCTTTGTTCTGGGAGACGTCTTCTAGGGAAGACGACTAATCCTGAGATACTCCAAATACCCCAAAGGCGCACTTGTGTTTTCTAAACCAATGACAGATGCTGGGCTTGTTCTAGGGCCCATCTAGTTCTCTTCTATATATGTTTGTCTACCCGAGTCAGCTTTCGCGGATTACTTCACTGAAACGGTGATCCTAGATATTTTACTCTACTCGTGAAGATAAGCAGTGATTGATGCTGCGAAATGGAAGAGAGTGCCGATAGTGCTAGTATGATAAGTTTTTTCTTAATGGCAGGGGCGCCTTGAAAGTTTACTACCAGCGATTTTTCAGAGTTTAGAACAGGGTTGGATGGGAATAACTGATTTTTTAATCAATAAACGAATCGGCTGAGGTCCGAGGCTACATCTTATCTGCTTTCAGAAAACAGAGCTGTGGTATGATCAGCATATACAACAAAATGTTGATCGCGTTTGAAATCCTAAAAGTGAACAATAGAGCTAGCAAGATATAAGATAGGAGAAAGTTGGGAATCTTGAGGTACATCTGTAATAAGATAGAAATTACGTACATCAGGATCGTCTTAATAGTAAAACCGCTTGGTCTGCAGCAATATCTCTACCCTGCTAACAACTCTCGCAGGTAGCTGGAGTGAGCTGAGAGAAGAAATAACGAAGCGGGTGAAGATGCGGTTAAATACAGCAGAAAAGTGAAGAGAAACAGCTACAGCAAGGTGATGACTGTTATCCTGACAAACTGATGCACTTCACCAATTGTCGTATGGTCCGAGCACCCTTTGACAAACCCACGAAGTCTCGGTGGGATTAAGTTACGTCTACTTTAATGATCGCTGATTCTATACGCAAGCGCATTTTTGCCCGCAGGTCTTTGAGACATTAAACCGATTTTTTCTTGGTTAAAAAATACATAGGCTAATATTGATGCCGGCTACATAAGATGGTGAGGCTAAACGCATTGTGACGGTCAATACTTTTCTTTGAATGGCTGTCAAAAGCTGACAAACTCGAGAAGATAGTGGGACGACGGATTTGAAAGTGCCGGGAAGTGGGCCCTAAACTTATCCTACTTGAATATCTTCCAGAAGAAAGCTTGAGAAAAATTGAGACAAGCAATTCTCGTCCTGGCCGTACTGAGCTAGATCTTATATCAATAACTCCAGTTTCGTCGGAGTAGGGCTGTAATTGCAATCTCTGTTGGTAGTCGAAAGGATCCCGTTAGCTTACGAAAATCGTTAGGAATTAAATCCGGTCAAGCTCTCATTTCCTATTCTGGGGAAAAGTTGGATAGCTGCCTGAAAGAAGTTCACTCTACTAGAATTAAAGTGAACCTCTCTCTAAGCAAAGTGTATATCTTCAGCCGCCAGCATATTCAATAATGAAAGGTGGTCAGCTGTTGGCGCCACTGCTTAGTGCACATGGGTTTTAGCAACCAAATCCTATGAAGCAGTAATATGTCGAAGAATTCATTTTTTGTAGAGTTTAATTTTGAAGAATTTATTTGTATAGCAATGAAAGCTGGGGGTTGATGGTTTATTTTTGAACAGTGACTTGTTGGCATAAAGTTTTAAATGATGACATAAAATGATTTCTCGATTTTACAGGAAAGTAAAGCAGTCATTTGTAGAATTTGATAATAAGGACTTTTTGATTTTGAGCAGTGAAGAAATAAAATAATGTAAGAACGGTTTACTTTACTAGTCAGATAGTGTGTTAGTCCAATTTATTATTATACAATTAATGATTTGCGAAACGATCATTAATTGTTTATTTTAATTGTAGAAATTATCAATTGACATATGCCATTTTAAATTTCGTAATTATTTTTATATAACGAAAAATAATTGTTTTTTAACTACAGGGCATTAACACATTAACTTAATTGATTTTTATTTTGAATATTTGTATCAACACCTTCTCGCTGTAAACATTGTTTTAAGTTTTATATTATAATATAGGTCGTGTTAAAATGAATGTAAAATATAGTTTCGTATAAAACGATATATTTATATAGTAATTAATTTATCTGAATTTATCATATCGAACTCATTTGATTACCGCCCCAAGTTTTAATTTGCCTGTTCATTTAAGTTTTATTAAATATGATTTACGAATGTAATGAACTTCTTAAGATGAAGAGGGTTTAAACTCAATTTGCATATTTAACAAAAGGTAAAAGGGGCAATTATAAAGGATGCATTTAAAATGCCACTTTATATGTCATTTTAAATTTGGGCATTTTAAATGTAAAAACGATATGATTTACCAGTCAGATAGTTTAAGTAGTTCAATTTATTATACATTTAATGTCTATTATTATAAAATATTATAATTCAAGCAATTGTCTCTAGAACAAGATACGCTAACATTTAAGAATACATTTGAAGTAAATCTTATAAAATAGATCACGTATAGAAAGACAACTTATTTTACATGAAAAGATTAACTTTATATGTTAATTTTAATGCAAACTCGATTACAAAGTTTTGAATGCAAAGTGCCTAACATAAAATATTGTACTTGTCGCAACAAGCGATTATGCCATAAGCAGTTAGACCGCTTAATTTGGATTTTACACAACAGTTGAATTTTAAGTCTTGTTGATATCAAACAAGGAAGTTACTTTTACCCTAACTAGTTAGCCATTGGTGTCACTTAGGCTATCATTATCATATTAACTTCGAATAAAAATTGCTCTGAGAAGTGTCATTAATAGAGATGTTTAAATATAAACTGATTAAAATATGTTAAAAAGCGGATTCTAATCAAATTTTTATAATAATCACTTAACGATATACATTATAACTGCTGGTCAATCACACATTAAACTATATTTTATTCGTTTTAAATATTTTATCAACACTTTCTGGGTGTAAACAATGTTTTTAACATTTTTATATTTAAAAATAATTCGTTTTAAAATGAATATTCTGCATTTTTGTTTTTCTTTTGCGGTTATAAATCAAATTGTTGTAAAGATTTGTTAAAGATATCAACCATTGTTGCTAAATACTTTTAAATTGTTTAATTTTTGCAATATTCTGCCTTAAGAAACAATCAGTAAGACACTTTTTTCTTATATTGTTATTCAAGCGACTGTTTGCCATGATGATAACAACATTTGTATTTAGCGTTCATATCAACAATAACACAATCTTACATCTGTAGATTGTATTTGTTTTAGAAAAAATTTAAATTGTAAAGTATTTGACTATACACGTGAGTATTTTTTACTGACTAAATGTTTAGTAAAAATATAATTGCCTTTGACTCACAAATATATAAAAAGTTCTATTCACATGACATTTGATCCTGATTCAGTTATTCAAATGTTAGCTTCTATAACTTAAAAAAGCAACTTTGCTTTTAAGAATACCTACAGTAAGTCAACCTTACAGATGTAGAGTAGACAATACGTGATTAAAAAGTAGTTTTACAATTTTAAATTGAATCACTTTATTTCCTTCGTTTGTTGTTCAAAGACAAAATTTTTATATAAAGTTTAAAGTTCAAAATGTTTAAAGTTATGTTTGTGAAAACTTGCAGCTATAAATAGACGATTTTTCCAGAGCGAAGAAGAATTTTTCTAAACTGAGATCAAGATTTAGTCTGAATATTTTATCATTCATCAGCAATTATTACAAGTCAAAAGTATTAATAAGCTCAGTTTCTCGTCATCTTTATTAATTATATCATCTTGACAATTATTAAAGGCCGTAAGTACCGCTATACAAATTATCTTATTAATTATTTGAAACATTTCATATGGATTGACAGCATATGTAATCAAACCAAATGTTTGACTTAATATTGTAAATCAATTCTTAACTTTATGTTCAATCTTTTAAATTTAAATTTAATTTGATTGATTAAACGTAAAACATTTTATCTTCTTGGTACCAATAGATGGTACCTTTCGCACCAAAAGATGCGAAAGGTATTTTAAATAGCATTAAAGTATTAATTAGAATGTAATTTGTGAAAATTTAATAATTTTAGATAAAATTTAAATCACATTTTAATTGATAATTTACAAATTATCGATGTAAATCACAGCATACAGGCTGCTATCAGATGTTACCAGACTCAAACTCGTTGATCATGACCCGAATCTAAATATTTGTCGGGTTGTGCCCCAGAAACCGCATCTTGATGTCAAGCTGTTCAGTCGACTGTGGCTTCGCCAAACCTCTCGAAAAGCAGAAAAGCCTCTTTGAATTCACTGCCTTTCAGAGAATTGATTTCGGGCAATTTACAAATTATATTTTATAAACAGTTAAAATGAGGTGTGACGACTAATGCCATTTTATACTTTCAATTTTAACCTAAATTGTCTTTATATTATAAAATTATATTGTTCAGTGCTACATGCAATGTGCCACTGAATAGTATTACTTGTGCAATATTATACAAGGCGTTTAAATATCGAGAGAATATTTATATTTACAATATAAAATTATATATATCATTAAAACTTCTTCAAAAACTACGCTAATATTTAGATTATTCTAGCATTTAATCTTTGATTTATATTATATTATAATATTGAATATATTATTATAATATTTTATCTAAAGCTGCAAACTTTTAATTAAGCGATTGAGTGTCGTTGCTCTAATTGAAAGAGATAAGCCGAATGTGGTTTGTCTCTCTTCCAGTTTTAATAGTATTTCTTGTGCTTTTACTTATTTTAATTCTTTAGAGAATATAAAGTAATCTAATAATAAATAATAAATAATTGTTATATAATAATTATATTATTATATTATTTAAAGTAATATAAAGTAATCAATACATGAACCATTGGTATAACTTTATAAATGATACAGAATAAATAAAACAATAAGTTAAAAAATTTATAAAATAAAACGCCTAGGAATTAGACGGATATATTTATATTGAAATATATAAGAAATATTAGAAGAAATATATGTATATATTTCTTCTAATGAGCATATTTTATAATGATTAGTGATAGCATTTAAAAGACGCAAATATCTATATCTGCAATTTTTAATTTGGATTGATGTATTTTTCTCTTAAGTCATAAAGAATTTGTGTGGTACACCTTCCTGCTTTTAAATAGTGTTAATTTTAGATGCTTAAAGTAAACTGCTGTTGCTGGATTATCATGTGCTTAGTTATGCGAACCTTGACTATTCCACATAAAGTGTGCGATTTGAGCAATTTTGGGTTAATTGAGATAAACGATATTGTAAAGCATGCTGCTTCCGGCTTAAGTACACAAAACATAAATCAAATGCACCATCTTCAGTATTTGCAAGATATCCAAATGATCGCTGAACGTTTAAAAAATAACTACTCTTTGCAATGTAAAGAATTGTGAGTAATATCTTATTATTTTAATAAGCAAATATTATTTTATTATTTTAATATTATTTTAATTTTTTTAAAAAGTTACTATAAATGCAGATACAAATATTTTACTGTGAGTTTCAGTAAATCCTTGCTTTTCTTTTATATAGTATTCCCATTCTTTGCAGATACAGCAATACATGCTCTCGAATATATAAAAATATACACCGATTATAAATATATTAATATTATTATTGGTTTACCTTAAGATACTAACACCTGTCTAAATTTCTATTTTGCAACTGGAAAATTTAAGTTTATTTTTATTTTGTTCCGTCAAATGTATACAAAAATGTATATAAAAAATGCAAATTGAAAAAAACATTTTTAATATTCAAGCAAAATAATGTTTAACCCCAAAATTGAATATTTAATTTATTGTTTGGTGTACGTCAAAATTTTTCAATATTTTTTAATATTGAAAATATTAAATTTAATATTAAATTTTTTTTAATATTTTTTTAATATTGAAAACTATAATTTTTAATATTTAATCTGTATACTTTTTATATATTCTGTTTAATTGCACTCTAAAATACCTTTTTGGTTTAAAAGAAGATGAGGATGTACAAGAACTTTGCTTCAGACATTGCTTTTTTACAACTTAGAGCTGTTTATTTAATAAGATACGTTTAAAAGATAAGTTGGTACAAAAAATATTTATTTTATTGAAACTTATCAAAAATTTTAAATATTTGAATGGAATACAAATTTGATTTTTACACTAAAGTTTCTCATATTAACAGAAACCTGAATAACAACTTGATCAATCAATTACACGATCTCACGAAGAGGGTGAACGGCGTCCAGTATTTGTATGAATTTATGTCGATTGCAATTTTCACGATTTTGCTTTTAAGATGGTTGGATTACAATTTGATAGAACGTGTTGAACCACTATTTGGATTATCACACAATTTTTACGTGTTGTAAGTTATTTAATTTCCATTAGTATTTCTGAATTTTAATTTTATCAAATAACGTGATCAGCTTAAAAGTATCAATGTATTATCAATGTAACTTTATACTTTTATTTGATAAAAATATGAATTTATGAATTCTGCTTTTGTACCAATCAAGTTTTCATCCTTTTGAATGTGCTTGTCTTTTTTGAATTAATGGGGTCATCTGATAATAATATGCGTAAGCGTTAATATGTGGTTTCAAACTTTTTTGTAAATGTGACCAGACACGATATTTTCAAATAACTATCGCCATAGCCTATATTATAATTTAGTTTTAATTACTTACATATTAATTTTCTAAAATGATGAGGATATTAATTTGTTAATTGCATAATCTTTGAAAATATAGTAAATTGGTCAGCAGTAGCAACGGTTAGAATATGGATTTTGACAGTTCCTCTTTTCATTCGGTATTTTAAAAACGTACAAGTAATACAAACAAATAAATATTTAAAGGTTATTATTGCATATTTACTTTTTATTTAATTAATGGCAAAATTTGATTGTAATGCCTTTCGCACGTTGTTCTAGAGCTAAAGATGAGAAAAATTGAGATAATTGAAAAATTAAAAGCAACCGCTTACGTTAAAAATAATATTGTGCTGTGTAATATCGATCGGATAGATCAGATAACTGAGTCTACTTATCTTATACGATATATAAATAATAAATAATTATTATAGTTGTTTATATTATTAATATAACTATATTAATTATAATTAGAGAAATTCTATCAAGGAAGAATCGAAATACGGATAACACGTAAACGCGGTAAAATCTCAGATACTCTCACACAGTCCACTTTGTCCAAACAATCTGCCATCTCCACAAATCAGCTAAAGATCTGCCGGGTTGTCAGTTCTTGATTCCTCTGTTGGTTCACATGAGTATGAACAAGAAGCGATCACCCAACATTTAAAAAATTTGAACCTTATCATCACTTTCCTGACGTCAGTCACTAAGGTAGATCCACAAGTCGCTTTTACAGGACTTATCCGGGCCATTCAAGCAAAGCGGACGCGCGTACTACAAACGTGTCAATGCCAACCGGTATGGCTAGCTGAATTGTCAGACGCAATAAAATGAAACCTTCATCAGAGATAACAAGAAACTCGCGCGACGATGAATGGTATACAAATTATGACCTTTCGCTTACACTAGGCAGTATGGGAGTCTTCAAACTTTCGGCGGATCACAATCCGCCGAAACACGTTCTTCCAAGAGGAATCACGCAATCCCCCATTCATCATAACCTGGCAATTAAAAGCATTCTAGCACACACTAAGATACGTTGCATCTGCCTGGTTAAGTGCCCTGTCTCTAAGAAACAAAAACTTCCATATGACCTCTTACGAATTTGCCGATGCCATTTCAACGCGATATGGTTTAGTGCCAAACAAATTAGTCGGTAAACACTGCCCATGCATAGCTGAATTCGAGGTCGAACATGCCCCCTTATGCAGAAAAGGGCCACTAACTATCAGGCACAATACATTACGTGACATAATTGCTCATGAACTAACTAGTGTGTGTCACAGCGTGGAAATCGAACCATAAATATCACCAGTCCATAGCAACCTAAAATTTGATGCTCCAAATACTTAAGAGACTATGGAGCAAGGCTAGACGTGATAGGGACATAACTCAACGGTACACGATATAAGCGGACGTTCTTGGATGTCAGTGTCTTTTCCATTTTTGCTCAATCGTTATCTAACTGAGCCCCCTCGTCCTCGTTCGAGTTCAACGAGAACAGAAAGATTTTGAAATACGAAGAAAAAATGTGATAACAGTCGAAAAAGGTTTGTTCGTACCATTTATCATATCGCCGTCTGAGAAACTTGGAGGCCGCGCTCGATCTTTAATAAAATTAAACGCTACAACAAAATCAAGACAGAGTCTCACTAGCTACGCAGACATAACATTAAACCTTAAAATCAGGTTGTTATCGTTTGAAGTTCCCCGTGCTTCATCCGCATGCCCAGAGCCGAGAGAAGTTCAATAGATAAGCATATACTAACATTCAGTTAAACTCATTAAAAAATATAATTATTTCGACCGAGCGGTATCTCGTAAACATATGTAAATTTAACAATTTTGCTCAGTCGTATTGCTTTGAAGATCCTCAACCGCACTTTAGCTATCACTCAAGTCACAAAATGGCAAAATATGGAGAACGTGTATCGAAGGTCGAAGACGAAAAATTTTATCAATTGATTGTAGCATGTAATGGTGTAATAAGTAATAAAGCGCAGTTAATCTTTAGACGAATAGCGAAATTACAGACATTGAAAACTCAACGATCATACAAAAATTGCATTGAAAACCCAAGATCAAGTTTTGGATTTTTAATGGTACGATCAGCTTCAATTATTCTTCGATCTGCCAGATCCACTTTCGTGTATATTTCCGAAAGAATAACATAATGGCATAAATAGACGCAACAACTCAACACTAACTTATTATTTTTTTTATTTTGTTTTTTTGTCTTGTTTTTTTTTCTTTCTTTGAAAAATAAAGTTAAACAAGTTAAAATAAAAAATTTTAATTTAGAATAAATGTCAATTTTTATGAATTGGCTAATAAACAATATATAATGTATCTGAATAAGGAATATATCCCATCAGGAAAAACTGCTATGCTATCAGGTTTCGCCCTCTATTCCTCGATCCGACATAGCAGTAGTGTCAAATACGCCTTATGACTTATTTCCTTTGATAAAATTTCATTATTCAGTGAACCTTATTCTAATACGAAGCATATTGTTTATTACTCATCCATAGAACATTTTCGCTTAAAAGTTTAAATTTATGTTAAATAATATTTTGTTGATTTATACTTCTTTTTATTTATACTTTCATTTTCGGGAAAACAAAGTCTACATTGATAATAATAAGTTGTTAAAAATAACTTATTATTAGAAAACATTTTTACTTTGGAATACAATGTCCAAATTCTATATTTCTATTCTATATTTTTGTATTCTATAAAAAATGCAGTAGAACAGTTTTGGAAAAATTTTGTATTTGCTAGATATAGTTGTATATGTTGATATGTCTCTTAGCATACATTTTAGGTCACTGAAAGGTAACCGCATTAGGCATTTTGATATAGAGTCAAAAAAGATCAATTGGCTAAAATTTTTGTGAGTACAATTTTTAATTTAATGAACGCTTCAAAATATTAAATTTTATTTACAAAATAACACTTTAACTAATTTCCTACTTGATAGATTAATTATCAATTAAAAAATCATTGTAATCATTTTTAATAAACTTGAATGATTTTAATTAAAAATTTATAAATTATGATATTATATCTTTTGTTTTATGAAAAGAAATTTTTGCATTAACAGAAATTTTTGTTTTATGAAGAGAAATGTTTGCGCATTCATGCTATCATTTGAAAGCAATTATTTTTTGTCGGCATGCAAGTTGTTGGATTGTTGAGATATGGGTTATTGTGTCTTTGTGGTTACGCAAAGTTGATTGTAAATAAATATTTTGCTATTAAACTATAATGTCCAATAGAACAAGGTAAGGATCATAAAGCAGATCAAAGATAATTACAGAATTAATCTAATCAGTTTATGTTCGTAATTGTTTGATGTACTATAATCCCAATAATTGATTTCAAATACCTGACACCCTACTACTAAGTAACTTAAAGTATGACAAAATGTTTATTGTCAAATACCTCTTCCGAAGAATAAAGTATTTTCCGGTTTTGTAGCTATTAAGAATTAAGTCGGGATTACTCATCTACTTCCATGGAAAGCAATGTATTAATTATTACTGGACTATATATTCTGAGAATTGGACGAAGAATGATTTCTCGTTTGATGTTCTATACATTATGAAAAGATGTATCTTAAAACGAATTATGAGTTTTGAGTTGGTTAGTTAAAAGATGATCAAGATTTATCGTATTTGTTTGGAATATTCAAAAGTTTATGTCACTGTTTCCATCATTAATGATATTTTTGTTATTATGTACATGCAAGAGCAAGTATGACATGCTAGGTTTCATCAACACCGTTGATGAAATAACTTGCCTCTAAATGCAAATGTTTATTTTCAAGCCCAAATTAAATGAGTTCACAACTTATCCTTATAAAAATTGGTCCTAGCATATTTATCCATTTAAAGTCGATGTACAATGATATCTTAGAGTGACTTTGCTTAAAGACAAAAACTTTGAGACCTTTGTCTGAAGGCCCTTGACTTCCAAATTTACTTTTATTTACTCATCTGGAAAATATTTTTTCATTACTCTAATATTCTCAAGGAATCAAAAGGACTATACAAGTAACTGTCAGCATTTTGTGGTAGAGAACCTAGTATAGTATGAATAAACCTTAACACCGATTCTGTCAACACGCCATTATTACATACAAATGGTCAACCGCATATAGTCATACATTACTTGAATGTTCCCGTCTTTCGATTGATTACTTATTATAATTGTTTTTCAAATCTTTATATGTACTTTAGGAGATAAGTTTGTCTATATTCCCTGTATTTATATAATATTTATTATCCCATACCAAAAGAATATGAAATTTCGTCAGCATTTTTGAATACTACTTCATCAATCTGTTCAAGTTCATTTAGAGCATTGTTATGGCTAATTTTAATGATTAACAAAAAGAATCATTCGGTTCATATCTGCATAATTTTACAAATTCGAATTGTCAAATAGTTCTGCTTGTATCATTTATACGGGAAGTGTAATTGTTTGAATATAACGTGTCAGGCGTCTGATTAGAAATCCATAGGACAAAATGTGCGATTCTAATCGTATCAATTTGGATGACCAAAATCAGCGAGACATATTGCATTATAAATTTTTCATTCTTCTTCTGATCCCAATAGAGATCAGATGAAATTTCGGAAACACAATCAGCATATGTGTGTATGTAATACACATTAATTAACGATATAATTTTTATATCGTTAATTATAGTTTTTATAGCTGCAATTATGAAATTTCGGAAACACAATGAGCACATATAACTGCACTATATTTGTAGCACTACGTATCAATTTGTATTTCAATTTTGATATTTATAAATTGGTTGTTTAAATTAAAATTTAAATCAAAATCTTTAGAGATTTGTCATACAATATTCTTTCTGCTGTCCAAGTTCGGAACTCGCCAAATCTCGAGTTGTATGTTATTTTTGTTTACAATAGATTATCTTTTAAAAATTCAGAGTTTTGGTTCATTTGAGGATATTGTTTTAAGCATTCTGATGCAGTTATAACTATAATTTGCTTTTTAATAATTGACTGTTTCATCCAAGAATTAGTAGCATATAATGATAAGTAGAATGGAAGCAATTAATTGATTTCGTTCTATGTCAATAACAATAATAATTTTATCGGCATTGGTCGACGGATGGTGTCGAGATCACCTCAGATGCATTATCACGCTTCAGGGCGGCGGTGGCGTATTTGAGAATCTTGAAATCACCAGTCTCTAGTCGCCAAGGAATGCGTTTGAGAGGTCTGATAAATTACTATCTACCTTTCTTTTCCACGGCGCACAAGCTCCTCTACCAGGATGAGCCATGGCAGTCCTGGTTTTTGGAGTGGCTCATTGATAAGGAGCCCCTGATTTTACCTAAACAACAAAGAGCGTGCCATGAAAGAATCTTCGTGGATGCTACCCAGAATCAAATTGGGATTGTTGGTTTAGAAGGGAAGGTGCATACATATGAGTTACCATATGAACTTCCAATATTTGAGGCTGAGCTCTTAGCCGCCTGGTTTGGTCATCAACTATATCCAGACGCAGAGATATATACCGATAACATGGGGGTATATTACTCAGTTCTCAAAGGGAGAGCAAAAACGGTTCCGATGGGGAATCTTTTTCTACAGGAATTGCATGGTACTCCTATACAATGGATACCGACGGATAAAAATCCAGCAGATATTCCTAGTCGTTGGTAGTTACCGCGACACTCTCCTTTTTGCTTGTTTCTACATCTTCTGACATCACAGCTAATTATTATCACAGCCTATATATTTGTAGCACTACGTATCAATTTGTATTTCAATTTTGATATTTATAAATTGGTTGTTTAAATTAAAATTTAAATCAAAATCTTTAGAGATTTGTCATACAATATTCTTTCTGCTGTCCAAGTTCGAAATTTGCCAGATCTCGAATTGTATGTTATTTTTGTTTACAATAGATTATCTTTTAAAAATTCAGAGTTTTGATTAATTTGAGGTTATTGTTTTAAGCATTCTGATGCAGTTATAACTATAATTTGCTTTTTAATAATTGACTGTTTTATCCAAGAATTAGTAGCATATAATGATAAGTAGAATAAAAGCAATTAATTGATTTCGTTCTATGTCAATAACAATAATAGTTTTATCGGCATTTTTATATTTTTATTGAGATAGTTTTGTCTACTTTAATTTGAATGAAAACAATGCGCTCAATTTAGTTTAAAATTAGTTTTTAAACACAATATTTTATTTTAAAATTAATTTGTTGATTTACTTCTTGGCATAGCTTTTACATTATAAAAACAAGGTCATGTTTTAAATATTTTAAACAAATCGCAATTTTACATAATCTACGTTTCAATATCTAGTGATAGTAGAGTTGGATGATTAAGCTAGCCTGTTGCTCTGTTTTTCGAAAATCAGCTACACTTGTTAGGTTATTGGACGGAATATACTCTTTTTGGTCTTGTCGAAATTTATATAAAGTTTTGTTCAGATCATTTTTGTTATCCTTTTAAGAATACGAATATATAATTTGATTATAATACGTCTCCTCAAAATGATAAAAATCAAATTATTTTGATAAAATTAATTCTCAAACAAAGAAAATATATCTTGGCATGCAACACAGATAGCTCACATCTACCTGATTTATTCTGTTTTATTCAATGATTTAAGTTTGTCATTATATGGTGAAGATGCATCGGGATTTAACCGAAATATGAAATTTGTAATTTGAATAGAAACTGTTCTTCTTCCGAGAAAATAGTAATCGTCCGAATGTTTCTAATTTCCAAGTCTTAAGCTACAAACTGATGCCACAGATATTTTTGTGATAGTTGAGGTATTTATTTATTGTGATTATATGAAATCTATGCGGAACGACATTGTAGAAAGACACCGAGTTATTACAAACGAGGGAATATAAGACTTTATACTGAATTCATTCACTTAAGTTTGTATAAGTGACGCTAATCTCGTAATTTTAAAAAGAATTAAAAGAACTGAAATGATAATTTGAATTAAAGTTTCCTTTATAAGACTTTATGTAGATATTCGGTTGTTGAATTAAATTCCTGTAAGATATCAGAATTAAATGATTCCAATTAAACTTTTTGCTATTCCTTTATCTTGCATAGGTACAAGCGGATTAAGCGAAGTTTCCAAATTTATTACTAAACAAAGAACTCACACGTGAATAATAAATATTGAAGATTTGAGACTACTTTAAAATATCATTGATATTAGAACCTGTGAATTCGTCAGTAATAAATCAGTAATAACAACAATTTAACAAGACCTACCTACAAAATGAAATCCTCCCAACGTACACAAACGTAGTGATCGCAAGGCAAGGAAAGAAACACTCGTTTACAGTTTAAGAAGAAAACTCGTTGAGCATAAGGTCAAAATTCACAAGCAGAAATTAAATCATTACAGCTGGAATTCGAAGCTAACCTTCTACGACTTAGCTTAGCAACGTACAGACTAAGATCCAAAGCTTGTATTATCTTGCTGAAACGCCTGTGTGACAAATATCGTTGCAAGGAATAATCAATTTATTCGCGTAAACTAAAAAATTATACGGACCTCGCCTTCTTATTCTTAATCCCAAAGAATGCTTGTTGAACCTAACGGACACATCCATTGATGATACCTTTCAGAAAATTCTCAACATGGGCGTCAACTGCGGTATTAAAAGAAAATTTGACCTATTACGGGAGAACGTTGAATTAGAAAAACCGAATCAGAATATAAATGATCCCAAAAATTAGAAGAAACAGAAAATAACTGACGATGAACGACTTAAATGCGAATTGAAGAGATTCGGATTGATGGCACCTACAGACTATACTAAAGTCCTACTATCCCTAGAGGAACGTATGAGACTTCAAACGTTTCGACAAAATGTTAATATAAAAATCACTAAATCATGTCAAAGCAACGCCATCGAAATAATGAAGAAGGAAATGTAGCTAGACCAAACATATGCACTAATTTTAGACTCATCAAAATTTGAAAAGGTTACATCACTTCACGTAAAGACCATAGACCAATACATCAAAAGACTAAATTCGATTGTAGAAGTTACAGAAAAAATGTATAGTTTGTGATATTTCAGTATCGTTAAGTTGGAAGGTTTCCGTCTCGAGCGACATCTAACAGGCACGCTGTATTTCCCCGCTGTACTGCACAGCTTAAACGCTGCAAGAGGAAATTGGCAGCTCTTCGATCATCTGTTGCCACCACCAACATATTGCCCAGTTTTGTCAAAAAATTCGAAATTATCGGCCCGGCAGCACTAATTGTGTCGATTGCCAACGGCACAAATTTATATTGCGATTCGTCAATACATGTATATTTGGCCTTCTTTCGATCCTCTGCCAATCTAGCAACCTCCCCGGCCCTAGAGACGCACTAGGCAAATGACTGACAGCAAGAATGTTGGGACACTAGTAGACGTCCTCTTTCCCATGGGAATAGTAAAGCACTGCCCGGTCTCTTTCCGTCATTTCTGCATAGCCCGATTGGTTCAAGGCGGGACGGGACACCGGCTGTGGCAAGGGCGCTACGAATAAGTGTGTTTACAGCACTGTGCCGATTGTGCCGGGAAACCACTCTGGGGCAGTCTAGCCCGTGAATACCAGAGGGGTCTGATACGACGCCGCACTCACACTTAAATGAAACCGAGTTGAGAATACCGAGGCGGAGGGCTGATGCAAGACATATTGAACTGTCGTCTAGTTTTGTGCCCATCGAAGCTATCGGTAGGGCATTAAGGAATGCGCCAGACCATCTGGTAGACGCGGCTAGCAAGCGGGCCCGATCTTTGGGAAAGGCGCATGAAGCTGTCAGGTGTCGGAATTCCTTCTCAAACAATGGGGCTGTCCAACGTTTTTGCAAGGTTGTATCCGTTGGAACAGTCAGGTCGAATTTAGTGGTCCAACTCTCTGACGCCGTTCGGTAGTTAAGGTTTTTAGTGCCTGAGCGATTTGCCAAATGCTCTGTGATTAATAGCGCAGTTAAATCCTTTGTGCGCGAAACAGATGAGTAAAAGGCCGGCATAGATAACTCTTCCGCAGGCAAAACACCCAGTCCACTCATCTTAACAGGTAGCGCGGCTTGACGCCAGGCTATGTCAGAGAGCCTGAGGTTAAGGATTTCATCCAGAGAGCTGCAAACTTCCTCGTCGAAGGCTTTCACGAGGCCGCTTGTATAACACGGTGCGCAGCGTAAAAGGAAGTTGATCTTTGGCAGCGTCAAACAATGTCGAAGTATAAAGAAGGCGTCGTGCTTTGCAAGTTTTGAGAGCTTTCGGCTTACCTGCTGAAGTTGTGTGATAGCCGATTCCAAGAACATATCGAGGTAAAATCTGGCGCAATGCGGAGCGCCTAGCAAGTCCGCGGATGACACATCACAGACTTTTACGTTTGGCGTTATATCAAGTAGAGGTTGAATATAGGTACCGCTTTTAGAAATCACTTGGCATTTGTCTGGCCGTAAGAGCAATCCAATTTGTGCTCCTTGAGTTCGAATGTGTTCGATATCATTGATTAGAATGGAAACTTCTCCCCCTATCCAGCAGTCACCCATATACCAAACAGCTAATGGTGCAACAGGCTTGGGTCAGACTGTTGATGGTAAGTGAGAACAGAAGAGGACCGAGAGGATCCCCTTGTTGTACTCCCTCTTTTGAATCAATCACATTGTCCTCGAAGAGAAGTGTGCTTGGGTAATCGTAGCACATTTCCACGAAGTCATGGATCCCCGGGATTTCCTTCTTTACAATTTGAATGACTGCGCTCCTGCTGATTGAGTTAAAGGCACTTTCGAAGTCTAACTTTATCATCGATGAATTGCCTACCAAACCGTGTTCAGCAAAACATCTCGCTGCATGAATTGCGGCCTCGACACCCCAGGCACACCGACGCCAAGTTGATTTGGAAGAAGCATGCCAACCACTCTCTCGGTAGCAAATCTGCAAGCCACCTTAGCAGCTAGCCGGCGGAATGTACATCCAACAGCTATAGGTCTGACTCTACCGTCCCCTTTTACGAAAGCCAGAAGCTTGGCTTCGCATAATATAGGCCTGATCGAGGTTGCCACTTTACCCGCAAAGATGTTACTTGTTAGCTCACAAATAGATATCAGTAGTATGTCTCCTGCGACATCACTCGAACGATTAACTAGGTCACGTAGATGAGAAGGACTCAGGCAATCAGCGCTTTCAGCAGAAGACGATGGAAATAACTGGAGAGCCGACAAGACAGAAGGACCCGAAATAAGTGGACCTAAATCGAGATTTGACCGCGGACGTGCGCAGCTTTTAATTGTTAAGTAACCGCCGTTCTGGATGTTTGCGACGCAAAATCTCGATAGTCTGCTCGTCCGCACTCAACAGCTGGTTGTTATCGGAAGTAGTCGTACCGCTCCACGAATATCACCATCCTCCAACTTTTCAGAAACCTTGTTTCGAAGTTGATCATCCCGGCGATAT
Source organism: Pomphorhynchus laevis (assembly GCA_012934845.2). Lineage (NCBI taxonomy): Eukaryota > Metazoa > Acanthocephala > Palaeacanthocephala > Echinorhynchida > Pomphorhynchidae > Pomphorhynchus > Pomphorhynchus laevis. Next base: position 101,021 of record WNNJ02003693.1, read on the forward strand.
ACAGGTTTAGTTCTTGGTGTACTGATTGTTGTGATTGCCCCTTGACCGTACGACATGCATGCTGACTTTAACGTCGACCTTAGCGACACAGTGCAGTTACCCCTGTTCGTTAGTGTCACGCGCAAGACTGATTTCGCGAATCCGAGGAGTTGCATCCATGGGTTATCGTTTAGCGGGCAAGCGTTGACAGCATTTATTAGTTCGACAAGCTTGGTTGCTACTGTGGGCCTCGCTGCACGTGGTATTCGCCGAACCAGACGTACGTTCTCGCAAAGTAGTTCCATGCTCGATAACGAACTTTGGAGGCTTGGGAAAGCGGTTGGATTGCTATTGGAGTAGGCAACTGCTGTATTTAGTTTGTGAATCGTTGGAGGCTTGCCGGAGTAAGGGCAAGTTGAGCCTCGACCGTGCTGCCGAACAAGTCCACTTGCCACATGCATAAAATCCCGGTAGCATACGGAGCATTGTACTCGCATAAATCCGTTGTAAGAATGTATGTATATTAGATTGTATTTAGACGTTCTGATAATCCTTCGACGCTTGTGTATATTAATCTCTCAAACTTCTTTAGGTCCTTATTTTGTACTTATCATTTCATTGTAGAACAAAACAACGTAAATCGGATATCCCAAATCACGACATTCAGTCATCATGTCACTTCTAGACGACCACTTCAGCATCGAAATGATGAGTACCCGGCAACACTCATCAGTAGAATGCAGTACTCACTGGTTGTTTCGGTTGCCTGTGTGACATTGTGAATGAAGGGATTTGTGACACTTTGCATAATTGTCGGAGTCTTTAGCTTTTTATTAGATCGAATTGCTGTGCGGACCATCTTAAACACTAGGCAGAGGTTGTTGCTATTCACTCGTTAGATCCTTAATGGATACGGCAAATATAATGTTGGTGCGCAGATGTGCTGAGTAAACAACGATCCTGGATTTCTTACAAAGTTCGGTATTTATATAAAACGGTGTTGCTTAATAGACTGGACATCGATTACCGACTTTCAGTCAACCAAAACGATCAGTGGGTACTTCATTATACCGATGAGTGTTGCCGGGTACTTATCATTTCAATGCTAAAGTGATCTCTAGAAAAGGCCGATGGAAGCTCACCCTACTGATGAGTGCTGCCGGCTACCATCAGCTAGTCTAGGAGTGATAAGGAAGTCTGCTCAGCATGTAATCAAACTCCGGTTTTTGGCAAAATCTACCATTATGAAACTGAAGCTTTTTAGCTCCCGGAGCACAGTTTTACACATTGTACGATTAAATTATAAAAACGTATCCGATAAAGGGATCCTGTGAGAAATCAAGCAACGACAGCAATTAAAATTCCTGCCGAATAAAATCAGGATGATCCGGAAAGCTCATTGTTAATTTAAAGAGGTGATGCCCATGCTACTACTCTAGCGAATTCTCGGAGATGCCTTTTAAATATATCACAAGGCAGCCGAAACGACTAATGATAGTTCACTCTACTGATGAGTGCTACAGGCTACCATCAGCTCGTTTTTGACTGATAAGGAAGTCTGCTCAGCATGTAATCAAACTCCGGTTTTTGGCAAAATCTACCATTATGAAACTGAAGCTTTTTAGCTCCCGGAGCACAATTTTACACATTGTAAGATTAAATTATAAAAACGTATCCGATAAAGGGATCCTGTGAGAAATCAAGCAACGACAGCAATTAAAATTCCTGCCGAATAAAATCAGGATGATCCGGAAAGCTCATTGTTAATTTAAAGAGGTGATGCCCATGCTACTACTCTGGCGAATTCTCGGAGATGCCTTTTAAATATATCACAAGGCAGCCGAAACGACTGATAGTAGTTCACTCTACTGATGAGTGCTTCCGGATACCATAAGCTCGTCTTGGAGTGATAAGGAAGTCTGCTCTACATGTAATCGAACTCCGGTTTTGGCAAAATCTACGATTCTTAAACTGAAGCTTATTAGCTCCCGGAGCACAGGTTAACACATTCTGCGATTCAGTTATATATAAATAATACAATGAAAGATTGAATGAAATCAACAAAAAATTGTTTATTTTTATAATCTAAAATCAAACGTTTCGAGCGCTCTGCTATTTTTTGGTGTCACACAACACGCTTGCAGTTCTTTCTTGATATACGTTTTTTTTCAGAAGAATTTAAAGTACTATCATGCGTATTTTAACAAAGCTGTCGAATGGTTTGAGGTCCTTGTAAATATGGAATGAGTTGGGCTGTCGATTGTAATTATCTTTTTCTTTGATCTATTTGCTCTTTATCTCTTGCTTCTATGATTACAATGCTAAACGAGTATCCTTCGTTTTCAACTAATATGCCGAATTGATGCATCACTTGAAATCTTTTTGACTCTAATTTGAGATCGCCTCAAATTCATCCTTACGTTTATTTTGCCCTACGTTTCACCTACATATTGTGCATTGCAAGAGAGACACTGTAGTAAGTAGATACTCTGTTGTCTTGCAGTTACACGATAAAATATAGGATTTGATAGGCTCGTTCGAGTACTTGAACAAGTCTTCGTACATAATATATCTGATCATGCTCTGCAGCGCTTGTCTTTACATATTTCGCAATCTCTATTATCTACTCCATCATTTTGGTTTGGTAGTTTTAATTGAACTACAATATCTTTTATCTTTAATGATAATCTGTAGGCAACATATATCTCTCCCATATTCAGCTGGAATTTTGTATTAAGGGATTTGACTATCTTTAATAATTTCGTTCGTAGATGTTTCAGCGAATCGAACTATTCGAAAACGGCCCTCTTTATAGACGTTTATTTCTTTTGTTGAAGGCTATAAGAAAGTTGAGCGGACTACTGCTAAAAATTTACTTCGCTCTGTAATAATTTATCCTCTACGATATCCTCTATTGATGAACCATTTTCATCCCGACTACCTCTTCCTCGAAATATGTGTCTCTTGAGCATAACTTTCGAGCTCGATGAAATTCGTTGTACAACATGTTGCATTTTTTATGGTGTACTTTTGTCTTTATCTTTCCATTAACTCGGAACCCGACTGTATCGAGGAACGTTATTGGCGATAGTGATACTTGCTCCAGTTTAAAGGATAACGGGCACAGGCTATTGAGTTTTTCTACCCATAACTCGAGTTCCTCTTTAGTGTGTGTCTACATTATAAAGATATCAATGTATCTTGTGTATATAGATGGTTGATTTCATTTTAAACTAAGCATATGCTGTTCTACACTTGCCACGTACAGAATTGCAAAATATGCAGCTACTGGAGTACCATCACACAACCGACCCGCTGAAGATATAGCATCTCTTCAAACTAAAATAGATTGTTACGAAGTACTACATCACGTACTGCACAAATTCGCTTTACGTTTTCGGCATTATATCCAATTACACTGAGTAAGCTATTAACAGCTTTCACTCCAGTGTCTAGAGGTATAAAAGTGCATAAGGCTTCTACGTCTAGTGTTGCAAACATCGATTCTTGTCCTGTCGTATCTAATATTGCTGCTAATTGACGCAAATACGAATATATGTTCTCCACGCTCGTCTCAAGAAATTGTACAGCTGTGCCGAGCATCTCATGTTCATAGCGCAAGAGTGCTATGGTAGGGTTACTTTTACTGCTAACAATCTGACGGCCTGGACATTGACTCATTTCCTTGTGAGTGTTTCGCAATAAATAAAACCGCCCAGGTTTTGAATCTTTAACTATATACCTTTCATGTTTTGATAAATCAGTTTCGATTAACTCAACAACTCTCTTCACTTCCACGATAGATTTTTCAAACGGGGTCATATAAGATGATTCGTAACTTTCAGTTGATAGCTGCTTTAGTTCCTCATTCCGATATTCTGTCGCATCCCATATTTCGGCTTCTTTGCTTTTGTATGCGTTTTATAACAATTGATTTATCTGACCGTAGTCTTTGAAGTACACGTAATTTATGGCGGTCAGTGTTTGTCATACTAGTGTTGTTTGGTATACTATTAATTAACTCCTGCACTGTAGATGATTTATTGAAAGCATTTTGAGCGAGGAAGCAGCTAGGATTTGCTTTGTCAAAAGCGATGTACGATAAATGCTTAAACGAATTTATTAATTTATGTCTGTCAAATTTGCGATTATTAAGTCCATAGTCGACACCCAGTTTAACACTCGTTGCTTGTCCTTTGATAGTGTCTTGTCAAATGTGTTACAAAGTTCGACTCATTAACATTATACATGATACCTTTGTTCACAAACATCCTATTGGGGTGATATTCAATAACAGAATTGGCACCTTGATGGCACCTGCCCTCCATTAAGGCCAGTCATATCGACTATAGGAACCCCAATATATGATATCTCTAATCAAATCAACCGAATCATTGCGATGTATCTACCCAGCACTAATGGCGTGAAACTCTACTAAAGCATGCATCTACATCATCAAATCCACAAACCTAGACGATTCATGGCATCTATTGATGTCACGAACCTCTTCATAAATATACCTGTCAACGAAACCATTGTTATGATATGTTAATATGCCTACACAAACAAAAATATACTTATGAACCACCCACCCCCCAAAAAAAATCACCGGAATCCACTCTGATAAAACTTCTACAAATGTACACAACTGGAATGTATATCACCGCACCTGGTGGTAAACTTTACCGACTAGTTAATGGTGTATCAATGTGCTTTTTCCTCGGTCTTTTCGCACATTTTTACATGAGTCACCTGAAATACAAAGTAATCGAGAAAAACAAAACTTTACCGACAAAGTATATACCCATTACGTATATATGACCAGCCAAACACATATTATGAATGGAAAGATTTAACGTAATCCTCTTTAATTATTACTATTTTACTTATTATTTATATGCGTAGACTAACGATGAATTTTTGGTTTAGATTGAAAAAGCCTAAGGGTTGTTAATAAAATTTCTGTATCTATCGTCTGGTTACTGTTGTAATACTTTTAATCGTATATATAGCGGGCAACATCTAAGATTATATCTAATGTTAATGAACTGATGTTTGAGTAAACAACGCTTCAGGATTTCTTACGAAATTCGGAGTTCATATAAAATGCTGTTGCTTGATAGACTAGACTTCGATTCCCGACTTTCAGTAACCATGTTACTTCTAGACGATCACTTTAGCATCGAAATGATGAGTACCCGGTAGCACTGATCAGTAGAATGAAGTACCTACTGATCATGGTTGACTGTGGCATGGTCGATTGGTCATCTGAAATACAAAGTGTTCGCGAAAAACAAAACTTTTCCGACAAAGTATACACCCATTACGTATATATGACCAGCCTATTGTTTTTATGACGAGCCTATATAACATGAAAAGTTTAGAATTGCGCTTGAAACTGATTCTTGCCTCAAATTTACTTACGAAAATGGGGTTGTCAATCCTTTAAGCTTCCTGGGTGTTAAATTCACTCGATTATCAAATCGTTTTTAAACTGACTTTTAAATAAAAACAATAAACTCTGGGGAATGCATGAATTATGCATCTATCGCACTAGTCGTGTATAAACTAGCAGTCGTCAAGACTGCTCCATCGAGCCAACATTATTTGCTCCAATAGAGATTTTTTCAATGTTGATACCCTAGAATTAGATAAATGCTGACTAACGATGGTTTCAACTTGCACCTAGTGGACAAAACAATAAGAAACTTAATGCTTTAAATGAACACAAACCAGACAAGTCAAAGAAATGATACAAGCAGCCGAAAAGTGTAATTTATTATCAGGCGTGAATGCATTCCAGACATAAGCCTCTAGAGATCCAGTTGAGAAGTATATTAAAAAGTTCTATCGATTCTACTAAAACCGTTGAACTACAGATATTCTACAGAATTAAGAAGTTACGCTACCTACTGATTACGAATGACGAGCAAATCTATACCACCAAGTCACATTTTGTGTACCCATTCACATGTAGTTAAGCTAAATGTAGCGCTAACCAACCAAAATACATTGGTTACGCAACCCAAACATTAGATAATTAATTTAAACAACACAAGTACAAAGGCGCCATTAAACAACACATATAAGAAGAACACGATAAGATTCCGACCACACAGTTCATCCATGTAAATACAAAGACATTAAATCACGATGATTCAGTTAATAACCTCCTAATTTTCAAATCAGCGCTGATTAAGAAGAAAATCTTGCCATCAATTGGAAAGATGAAGGTTTCGTTCGAACTCTTCAAATGTTTTGAATGTCATGGCAACCTTAAAAATAACGGTTATAAACTGTCTACATGTTTAGCAAACATGGGTCCTGAGCTACATAGATACTGCGCTTTTTGTTTTATTTTGTCTTTTTTCTAGATGCTTGATAACTACATTAGTTCAATGTCGTAAATTTGCATAAATACCATCGTTTGTACATGTAAGTGAATGTCGTTCCATGTATTGAATTTATACAATTGTTAATACTTCTTAGCTGTAAAGAAACTTTTAGTAAAATATTAGTTTACTAAAGTATCTATTAATACCGCTATAATGAATGAAATATCACACATGTTAAATGACAAATGTTAAATTTATATATTAGATTTAATAAGTTAAAATTTTTTTCATAAATTTATATTTTCCCTATATATTAATAATTTTAACAGTTAATATTGCACTCTTTAAAGAGATATTTTATAGACGATTAACTGGCAATACGAACGACTTTACGTTCGAATGTAATACACAGTTAACGTAAGTAAATTTGTTTTAAACGATGAGTTTATTTGATATTTTACAAAGGGATCTTCGTTTCAATAGATTGCAATCACACCAAATAGCGCAGAAGAAAATTCTTACATCAATTCTTCTGTAAGTTTCGAATTTTTAAACTATAAACGTAGTCGACGTTTTTATATATTAATTTAAATTAATAAAATGTAGCTGATAATATCGTTCTTAGTAAATTTACAAAACAGAACATAAAATGTTTGAACTTGTTTTTATGATGTAGAATATTGATGTATAAAGTTAATTTATTCGCTTTATAAAATATAATTGAATTGTTTGCTAAAAATAATTCAAGAGAATATAAGGCATCATTACTTCTATTTATCATATAAATAATAATATTATTATAATATTTTAATTAACATTTAAGTTATACGAATCATATTTGCCTTTGTGCCCACTAGAAAAGTGAATCAACATTAACCGTATCAATATTTATTTGGAAAGCTACAATTTATAATTTAATATATCTACAGAGTAAATTTAAATTGTTTAATTTTATATAGGATATATATTAGTTTTACATTTATTAATAGAAATAATAAATGAAATAATAATAAATCACTTTGTAGTGATGAGTCACCAGTGGAAGAGCGTGCGCTTAGTGAAATCCTTTCAGTGGTTTACTGAGGACTTAATACTATCAAAGTTGTGTAGCTACAGGGCCACACTGATGATACCATCCTGTAGTGATGAGTCACCAGTGGAAGAGCGTGCGCTTAGTGAAATCCTTTCAGTGGTTTACTGAGGATTAAATACTGTCAAAGTTGTGTAGCTACAGGGCCACACTGATGATACCATCCTGTAGTGATGAGTCACCAGTGGAAGAGCGTGCGCTTAGTGAAATCCTTTCAGTGGTTTACTGAGGACTTAATACTATCAAAGTTGTGTAGCTACTGGGCCACACTGATGATACCACCCTGTAGTGATGAGTAGACTGAAGTCGAAACGCCTCATTGTAAGCTAGGCGTCTGTGGTAGGCGCATTGCGGGTTAAGCTTCTCGACGAAGGTCGCAGAAAAAGCATGCAGGTTTATACTCCGCTCTTAGTGTTAATAAAAAAGTTGTATTGAAATAATATAACAATTAATAAAACAATTGACTAATTACTATTTTTAGTTATTTTTAATGATTTAACTGTAAATAATTAAATATGTAGGCTCAATTAATTGATCTGATTAACTAAAACCAAATAGAACATTTTAATAGATTTACTTTATATTTTAATAATTTAAAGTCTCCACCCGGTTAAATTAATATCTTGTTATCTTTTTAGGCTTGACTACAACCTACTCGTTGATTTACATTTTCTATCTGCTGAAACACATATTTATCATCTTAAATATTTGTAAGTATCGTTATAAGTTAAAGTAAAAATATATTTATCAAATATTTATTGTAACATAAATACTTGTAGCATAGCAATTTATAAAAATATTATATAGTTATATTATTATGAATGAAAAGGCTTTTTTGAATATAAAGAAGCATCTATATTTGTTTCTATTGTTAAACATGTTACATCCACCAGGCTGGCTTTTCTAGTGGTGTAGATATACATTTCTGTATATTACTTTTGGTACGGGATCGTATTCTAACGATCAATTAGAAACCTACCTTAAGTGTGTGATCCGCTATCCGGATTACTACTTTTCATGCTGCCATTTGAAATGAATGCTTTTGATTTAACATGAATTCATTTGTGAGCTGAATTTCTTCTGGCTGTTGCACGACATTATCCTCGTATATATATTTCAAGTGAATGTTACGTTGAATCGCGATACAGACGTCCTGAATTCAAATCCAATCGGCAGAAGTGTACAGAGTCAGCAGATAATAAGGGTCGAACCGTGAAATGCAGGGCTGTGTCAGCAGCTTATGAAACCATTACCAGACTAGATTCAGTTAGCGTCATGATGTATCAAGAAAAGGAACAATACCTGTGAGGATAATGTCGTGCCACAACCAGAAGAATATTCCTTGTATTAGAATAATATATCAGATAATCAAATTACATCAAAGACAGTACATTATTGACATGCATTTGACCCCACTGCAATGCTCTGTCAATGAATAATGACTTTTCTATTGATAAACGCTGTAGTAAACCAACCTTACAACAGGAGAAAACTTAAAATATCTTTACAATAAATATAAAAAAGCTAAATTATTAGATTACACATAGCTCGACATGGAAAACTTTGTTATATGCTCCTTTCGAAATGCAGGCTTCTAAACTTCGTCATATTCCGCGTAATACCATGTAGCTCGAACGTATTTAATATATTGTCAAGTTCTCGAATAAAAAGCACATTAAACGCAAACTGAACACAAATGCGTCGAAGATAATAGTTCAATATTAGTAGATATATCCCATATGCGTTGAGCTGCCTTGTGGAATAAAGAGTATGCATTTATTATGGGTTGAATACATATCAAACAAGAAAGTAATTCAGAGAACGAAGATCATTTGTTTAAGATCTTAATAACTTAAATCGTCTTAGTAAAAATATTCTTGGAGGGAACTTGTGGCTCGTCGTCTCAATGTGTGGTTCACATGACGGGTTATCCGAAATACAATGACAACAATTTTAATAGTCTGCACTCTTATCAAGCCGTGATCGGTATGGCTAAATGAGCATTCTTTAATTGTAAGTGAATCATGTATGATCTGTACATATTCAACTCTAGTTCATTGCACGATATCCATTTTAGCAGATTGCTAACCAATCTCTAAAAATACCATTGTTCGAATCTTCAATACTTAATTCTAATGAGATAATCGTTATATCGTCTTGTACCTGGCACATATTAGTGTTGCTCAACTTACCGAATAACCGTCCACAAAGATACAAAAAAGTATAGGGGATAATATGTTTCCTTGCGAAACACCAACTAAAACTCGTTTTGGTATGGAATATACATCCCCGTAATGTACATTTTGGTATCTGCTAGTTAGGTGATAAATGAGGAAAGTAATATTATATAATAAATAATAATATAATTGTTATTTTATAGTTATGTACAAATGACTAGTCAGTAATTTAAGTAACATCAAATGATCCATAATAATGGATTCATTTATTTCCTACAGGATGGATCCATTAGTCATTTATGGATATATCCTTTAGTCCTTGCTAGATAGATCATCAATCACGTGGTCCACCCACGCTGATTGTAGTGTACAGTGATGCCGGTGGGATTGAAAGAACCATACGAAGACAATATGAAACCGCCCAATGAAGAATAGCGGCTCGTGTAAGCAATATTCACAATAATAATATTATTATTTTATAGTTATGTACAAATATACTACTCAGTCATTAAAGTAACATCAAAAATTTGTTGTATCAAATTGCTTAAAAAGAAATAGCAGTTTATCATAATAATGCCGTTCAGAGTCATGCATCATGACTCATACATCGTACATCATGAGTCATCTGTTTTCATTTTTCGAACTTACCAAGTGGCCTTAAAGAGTAAATATTAAATATTACAAATTTCAATAGGCAATATTAGCAAAATCAACGTAATATCGTAAACTTGGTCATTTTCAAGTTAATTGTCGACAAGCAATTTCAAAAGTGCAAGATATCAATAAATTTCATGATTTAAACTCATACAAATACATTAACTTCATTATGTCAGCATTTAAGATTTACTTTAAATTCTTCAATGCGATTTGCTTTTTATCATTTATGATAATAGAAGTTGCAGTCACAATCTGATCAGCACAATCAATGAGGATTTTTTTGCTTTGGCGTTTAACCTTGAGAAACTGTAAGTTTGGTAATTATAACAAGTTTCTAGTAATATGCATTGATTAATATACATTGCATCGTTTACAAGTTTGTAAGAAAGTATGTTGAGTCGGCTAATAAATTACTTTTACTATAAAGTGAATGGGTTATAATTTATTCAATTATGAGAGAGTTGTTTATTTTGCATCATTTTCCTGTCGGTATCGGGCAAAACTAAAATAAAGACAGGAAAATAAAATAATATTACATGTTACTGCGTGTTAGTCGCTGACTTTTATCAATGTATGTAAGTGGAATCTTCTGTAGTACCGAGCAACGAAACACGTGAAGGATATTCGCGCATTTATTTTTGCATAATGCGCAAATACATAAGCTGGATCTTTCGTGGTGCGGGTTTCGAAATGTACAGACCCGTCATGATATCCATAAATAAATACGCGCCAGACTAGGGGTCGCTTTAAAGTTTCGCCGCAAGGGTCTCTCCAAGTAGACTCTGTTTGGAGTAGTATTACTGTACCTAGGATTTATGAAACTCAATTCTATCGACAAAACACTCAGATTTAACTTATACGAGGGACTAAGGCCAAGTGGGAATGATTCCTTCATGTATTTGGAACATGAATATAATGAAAAATTCAATACCATTATTTGTGTGAAACACTTTGGTGGATTCCGATAAACCTCTTAAGAAACCGTTATTGGAATTGATCTCAAAGTTGTATGAGGTTAAATCCGACCAAATGGTAGGCAATTCGTAAGTCATTATCGGAAGCAGTATGGATCGGAAATATCTTAATGCCTCTGCTAAAGACAGCATTCATAGGTTTTTGATTGATGATGTGATGAATGCAATTTTGGCGGATTAACGATGCAGATGTTCAGTGAATTACCATGTGGTAGAAAGATCCTCAGATGGTTGTACGAATTGCAGAATTCGAGAATTTATTTCCAATGATCGATTTATCGCGTTGACATAAAGGACCAACATGTCGAAATTTAATTGCTCTGGGCTTCTGTACGTTTATGGTCAAATGATTATTAGGTAAATGAATCTTGTTTATTCAATTATGGATCACACGATAAGATCGTTATGCTTTTACAGTATTGAGTTGAGTGTAATTACTATAAATAGCTGTTTGTGTGTTGCACTTAATATCCATTTGTGGGGGTTACGGAATAATCACAAGTCACACAATGCCATATGGCAAACAACAAAATAAGGTTAACCGTAGTTTTTAACATTTGATATGTTTTTCTATATATTGCGATCCACATGTACATTGTATTAGATACACTACACCTGCGGTATTGCAGTTACGATTATTATTAATATTTAATGAAGAACATTTGTTTGTCGTATTACTTACAATACAATTATTAGTTATAAGATCACAAACTATACAATTGTTTCTGTTACATTTGAAATATCTAAAATTGAAATCATTAGTATTTACGTATTTTTACTATTTTTAGAACTTTTACAACTGCATTCTGTTTCTATTATCGTTACATATTGATTTTAATTTTTTATTATTTAATAAAAAAAAGCCTAACTATATTTATATTATCTATACATTTATTAATGAAATTTATGGTTAATGTATATTTCCTATTATGAACATTTAGTGTTAGATTATAGTGTTTTATATTACACTATGTCGTTGTTATTATTTAATATCTACCAGCATAGCATCGATTCAAATACGTTTTCCTATGATGCAATTAATAATAACTGTCTAAATATTACAATTACAATAACTGTCTTTTATACAACTTAACCTGTCGTTGTTATTATTTACTCTATATTTATACTCTTTTGATAGCAGCTTTCTTAATTCACAATTTTCAATTAATTCTATGGATGTTACAGTAGTTTATCTCTCAATAATAAAGTACTGTACCCTATATAAAAGTAGTTCACGATATTACATTATGGTTAAGCAAGTGGTCGTATATCCTAATTCTACCGTCGATTTAAAATTAGTAAATTTTTAATTTCATTTTTTAACTTCAAACCTCTTGATCTCCGCTAATCCTTATTCGGATACATAAACTATAACTATAAAATCAAATTTCATCAGAAGATATAGGTCATTAGCATATATTTGGCCCCACTGCTAGGTCGAGGAATAGGTGCCGAAATCTGTTGGCATAATAGTTCCTCCGTATGATTTCTAATCCTCATCCTGATACATCGTATATTATTTATTAGCCAATTCATAAAATTGATTTAAATTTTTAAATTTTAATAATAAATTTTATTCTTATATAAATTTAAATTGTATAAAATCTTATAGTTGGCTGATCTGAATTGTTTGTTTGATATTTCGTCGTATTACGAAAGCTGAGCATTCAGTCAAAGTTTTCAATTTATTGCACATTCTTTGTTCGTATCTTAAGTGATAGTATTGAACGAAAGAAGTGTTCTCTGGTACAACGGACCGAAATGAGTTTCCTTTGTATTCCATATTGCCTGAGCCTTAGAAAATCTTACACCCGCAAGAATCTTGTAATATAGTCACTGGCTATATTGAAGGAGATCACTTTTAGCAGTTTGGATCCGTTCTAAAATGCTCAAGAAATGTCGTTTTGATGGGGTGTTTCTGCTGATCATTCTAATATAATGCCCATTAGAATACTTCTCTACATGTGAATATTGTAAATATTGTTAAACTTGCGACATAAGGTTATCCGAAACTAGACTTTAGTCTGTCACATATTTTAGTCTTTAAGAAGAAAAGACCTTTTAAGTGGCAAATATGACTATTTGTCACTTACAATCTACTTAAATGACAACCTTTATTAATTTGAATTCTGTAAACATATAAGTAAACTTTTTAAACTGCACATATTACAATGATGTAGTCCACAGTTTAGGATCTTAATTCTAGTAATCAAATAAGCTAACTGAGTCTACGTATTTAATATAATTATAAAATAAACAAAACATAATAATGCTAAATCAAAATTTAATAATTAAATAATAAAATAAATAATTGTTTTAAGATTTTTATAATTTAAATCAAGTTAAAATAAAAAATTGAAATTCAAAATAAAAGTCATTTTTATGAATTGACTAATAAATAACAGACGTTGTATCAGAATAATTATTAGAGGTCATCAGGAGGAACTGCTATGATATCAGGTTTCGGCCCCTAACTCCTCTACCCAACATAGCAGCGGGGCCAAATACATGCTAAAAACGAAACGCAGTAAGCGAATATTTACGTGGAAGATATAATGATCCTAGATCATCGGGTTCAATGATCTAGGATCTTCAGGTTAATATTCAGATATATCTGAATGCTAATTGATTGTTTATTAAAAATAATATTAGCTAAATATTATCTGCAAATATTTCTTCCAATTTAGAGATCTATCTCACAATCGTATTGACTATATTCCTAATGGTTTCTTAAGTAACAAACACACAATTTCACACGTGTAAGTCAAGTTTCTTAAGTTGATATCTAAACTGAATTTGCAATATGTTATTTATATCACAATTATATTGGCAATTGCTTATCTATTTTAATCTGTTATTTTTTGATCTTAAAATATAATTCCATTGTTGTAATTTATTATAATTCTTTAAATAATAATATAAGAATATATTATTATAATATATAATATAATATATTCTTATTATACATTATAATTAGAAAATATATTCTTATAGTATATATAATATATTTTAAGAATATAATATATTCTAATATTATATTATCATTATATTTATTTCGTTATTATAATTTTTGTTCGGCAATTTCAGATGATATATAAGCTTCATTTATAGTACTATTATCAAAATAATAATTTATTTATTATCAAAATAAATTTATTATATTTTGACTATAACTTATTCAAATTATTATCTTCATATTGATTACCTATTAATTTAAACTATTGAATAATTCCACAACTTTAATTATTATTCATCAATTTTAAGCTTCATTAATGTTACGATTATTTTTGCAATCAATTATTTATTTTTATCTGTAATTTTAATCTTAAATTATTACTGAATTTGTTGATTTAATTGATTACCTATAAATTTAGACTATTAAAAAATACCATATACCTATTATTATTTTTGATCAGCAATTTCGGCTTATATCAAGTTTTTTAAGTTGATATTTAAACTATATTTGCAATATGTTATTTACATCACAATATGCCAATCGCTTATTTCGTTTAATCTGTTATTTTTTGATCTTAAAATATATTTCCGTTGTTGTAATTTATTACAATTCATATATCATTATTACACTTTTAAAATAAATATTATATTAACAATATTATATTTTATTATATTTATTTCATTATTACATTTTGTATTGAGCAATTTTGGTTGATATATAAGCTTCACTTATATTACGATTATTTTGGCAATCGAATATTTATTTTAATCTGTTATTTTTGATCTTAAATTATTACTGAATTTGATGCCAATTTAAAATTTTTTTGGTCTTTTACAAATGGTAAAAAATATATTTAATTACATTTCATTTAACTTTTGTAGTTTTTAATTAAAAAATATAAAAAGTCAATTAAAATTTGACATTTTTATAAAAAAAATAATTTTCTTATTTTTTTAATATATTTTGTCGCAAAATACTTTTAATATTTCATTAATGAATATAATTTACATTATTTATAAGGTAATACAATGTTTTGTAATTCGAAGTCATTTCGTTATTATGCATGCGAAAATATGTTTAAAAATATTATTTTCAATTTTTCAAAACACTAAAATTTATTAAACAAAAAGATAGAAATCCACAAATTCGAGTTATATTCGATAATTTTTTGCCACATTAAATCATTTTACGTTCACAGTTTTTCAAATTTGAATTTGTTGTCAAATAATTCGGGTAATACTTCTATCTAAATATAAAATATGCAACAATGTATCATATAAATTACTATAAAGTGAAAAGCAGTCGATACGATTTATGTCATCCATTGCCAAGTTTTCAAATAAAATATTTTAATTTAGAAATTTGTCTTTCAACATGATTACTAAAGTAAGCGCCGGAGCTTTCCATAATATGTTGGGCCTTCAAGATATGTATGTAATTCGATTTGTTCTTTCCCGTTTTTTCAAGTAAAATGTCAGATTTTAATCAAATTTTTATTGTCAGATATAATCATATTTTATATCATTTTATTCTTTTTTATTATTTTTT